>ML807860.1:0-51700 GCA_009831015.1 Picea engelmannii
TTGGATTCTCTACCCTTTTCGTGCTCGTACATGTACTTAGCCTTCCTAATAGTATTTGTCAAAGTTCTGGGCTCATGATATTGAATCTTCTTTTTATAAAATGAAGACAATCCACTCAAAAATATTTGTATATTCACCTTCTCGTCCTTGATAAACCCTACATACTTCAACAGTCCAAAGAACTTCTTTTAATATTCTCCCATGGTCATGATTCCCAACCCGAGTTCAAAGAAATATTGTGTCTTCTTGTCATATAAGTTCTCTGAAAGATATCCCTTTTTAAAATATCTCTCAAGCTGCTTCTAAGTGATCCTACTCTCAATAATGTGTTCAACTTGCTTCAATTGATCCCACAAAATAACATTTTTTTCATGCAAATGGTATGTGGAAATTATAGCTTCAAGGTTAAATGAATAGTTGTGCAACTGAAAATACTTCTTGATTTCAAGAAACCATGCTTCAAAATCATCTTCCTTTTATCTTTCACCATAAAAGGATGGTGGCTTAAGCTTCCTCAACTCTCCTTGCAAACCGTCCAATTAATGTCTTCTTTTTTAGTGCCTACAAGAGACACTTCTAGACTGCTTATGGAATCCTCAGACACATTAAATTTCCTTGTTGAGTAAGGATGTGAGTGATGTCTATGAGTTATACTAGAAATTATTGAATGATAAGTTCTTCTGTATTTATCTCTTCTTTCATGATGTCTATCTTCTTCCTCCTTTCTTGAGTCTGATCCATTTTTTGTTTGCCTTTGTAATTGATTTAGGCTTTGCATCGTTTGAGCATTTATATGATTGTGTTCTCTCATCATCTTCTCATTGTATACTTTGTAACTCCACACTTCTATTCTCAATCTTATCACAATCTCTATTAATGTTTCTTGTTCCCCTCTGCTCATGTGCCCATTTGATTCTATCTCTGCATTACCAACACTGATATTTTGACCTTTGGCTTCTCTCTCACGACTGAAGGCTCCCTCTCTTTCCTCCATGTACCAAATCTGCATTATTATCTTGAAATAATATGTTTATATCCCCTAATTATACAAAATATGTAAGCAACCATTTTGTTGGAATTATGTATATTATAGAAATTTTGTCAATTAATGCTACATGTTCTTTTTTTGCTCAACTCATGAAGAATTATATCATAATTTTACAAATTATAATATTATATGTTATTCTCCTCTACATATTCTTTCCAATGAATATAATCATGCCTCATTTTGATATCTGAGATAAAGTTATGGCTTCCTGAAAAATCCATTTTCACCCCATTTGTGCATTTTCTTCACTGGTGTAATTTTATTGAAAGACCAACTTTTGTCAACTGCAGAAGAAAATATGAAAGGAACTACAGAAAATTTTGTAGGATAAATACATGATAATAATTACAACAAATTCATAACAACTCTCAAATTTTCAATCTAACGCTTTAGTAAAAAACTGCAGCAATCTAGAAATGACAACTTTGCCAATTTTCACTCCTTTTTCCAGACTTTGAAGTTTTAGCAAAACCGACTATCTCTCGATCTGTCCACTTCTGGAAAAATTTCACTAAACCAAATTTGTTTGTATTAATGATTATATAAAACGCAGAGTAAATAAGTTTTTACATTTTTCTGATCCGGGGTCAATTTTCCTCTAAAAATCTCAAAAATCCCCCAAAAATGGCCCGAAATAATGGATTTTGGCCTATTTTAGCATTCCCATTCCAATCCCCTTAGAATTTATTCATTTCCTTCATGGGTTATTTTCATGTCTGCTTCCTGGACTCTCTCCAAGAATTTCAACTTGATCTGGATCTCTGCCAGTGATCTAGACCCGGATATTTAAAAACCACTAATTTTCAATTTCTGACAAATCCAAGCAATAATGGACATGCACTCTATGGAATATTTTTAGACCTCCTCTCTATGGATAAAACGTAGAAGTTTCATCTCAATCTGACTTAATATGTCCTAGTTATGGAAAAAAATAAGAAAATGGCTTCAAACTCTTTTTTTAAAACTGATGGACAATCTTGCCTACGTGGAAAGTTGTTGACGTGGCTAATGAACCGACATTGACGTGGCACTGACATGGCATCGAAAACCGATACACCGATGAATATTTCCCTACTTCCAGTTATAACAGCCTTTTAAGTTGCACCATCAATCTCAAATCGAAAGAAATATGGGCCATTGGTCTGCTCTCTATCGACGATCAACGATCGTCGATTTATTTTGTAAACCAAAATTTTCCACCAATATCCCCGATGCCTAATCATCGGTCATCGACCATCGAATTTTTTTCTTTGCAAACCAAAAGTTTCCCACGAATCTCATAGATCCTCGAGCATTGACAATCGACCATTGACAAAGTCCTTTGACGAATAATGTAGTTATAATTTCGTTGAACCCCGACCGTTGGTTGTCAGACATATCTTGTCTGGCATGGTAACTATGTTGATGTGGCATGACACATCACCCTCCTATTTTGTTCATGAACCATCGATATCTTCTCCTTAAAGAAATTTGAACTTCACACTAAATCTATCGAC
The DNA here is from genome assembly GCA_009831015.1 of Picea engelmannii. Classification (NCBI taxonomy): domain Eukaryota; kingdom Viridiplantae; phylum Streptophyta; class Pinopsida; order Pinales; family Pinaceae; genus Picea; species Picea engelmannii. The sequence continues at coordinate 2,545 of ML807860.1, forward strand.
CCCCGACCATCGACCATTGGTGATCGAAGATTTCCTTTGGACGCATGAACTCCCTTCACCAAATTCCACCAATCCTTGATCATCAACCATAGAAAATCAAATATTTCTTTTGAACGCATTAAATTTTCACCAAATTTCGTCGATCCCCGATCATCGACCATCAACAATAGAAGATTTCTTTTGGATGAATCAACTCTTCGCCAAACTACCTGATCCTACCATCGACCATCGACGAGTTCCTTTGACGAACTTCAACACATAAATTTTGGCCAAAACTCAGGGGAATCTAGGCCATTGATCTCCCACTCAAAATGGTCTTGACCATTGATTTTCTTTGACTTCCCAAATGGACGAAAACGAATATGGAGCATTGATCTTCCACATTTTCCCAACCACCAAAATGAATCTCGGTCATTGATCTGGTAACCTTGGCAAACTTTGAACCCTTATAAATTTTTGAATTTATCAAGGGTGAATTTGGGCCATTGATCTCGAGATTGAACATGATCTTGGTCGTCGATTCTTTGAACTCGGACCAACGCTATAATGGCCATCAAAACTTGAATTTTCGACCTTGCAAGTCAAATTCATCTCTGCAACTCATCTGATCGATGCCATTAAATATCTTAGACAATTTCAGGGTATTTAAAACTCAAAATGCTCACAAATTTGAGTTTCTTGCTATTTTTTTTGTTTTTCCCCAAATTCACTTAAACTGAAGTATGCAACAACACATTTCCAAAATTATCACTTGTCCTGGCCCATACCACTTCGGTGTTTGAACCAAAATATTTTATACCACTCTGTAATGTACCCAACCACTAGTAGGATGGCCACGCAACTTCAAATCACACTTCAAGAACTGATTTTGAATGATGATAACAATTAATTATTAAAGAAGCAATAATGAAATGTAATAATCACACATACAATAATAAAGATTCATGCTAGGCTTAAAAATAATGCTTAATCATGTCATGCACAACAATAAAGAATAGGAAGACACATTTAAAAAATACATATCTCAGATATAATAATTAATACACATAAAAAATACATATACAAACAGAGAAACACATGACAAAGATAATTTTTTTTAATAAAACCAATCACCAACTAGTTGTAGACCAAGGATGTTCCACCCAACCTTAGATATTTTTTTTCCAAGTCTCAACAATAGGTCACCCCCGAGCCAGGGCTATGAATCCACAACGACTAGTTCCAGAGAGACACTCAACTTCCCAAAACATTCAACACTCAAGATTTCACATGTTTTTCAACACACAACAACCCAAAGTACCCAACTCTCTTCTCTCCAGCATGCACCACCCAAAGACAACGAACCCCCTTCATTGCCACGCAGTCCCTCAAGCTTTCGACTTCTTTCTAGGGCTCTGGTACATCTGGTTAAGAAACTCCATGCTGGAACTCTCATGATTCACAATTGTGAGCAAGTCTCAGCACATGCCAATGCATCTTAGGATTATAGGCACCAATTCATGGTTGGAATACACTAATAATTACTACAACCAATAAAACAATGGCTTCTTTCCTTAGCAATTCATTCCCATGTCCAAAAAACAAGAATAAGAATGAATGAGGAATAATGAATGAAGAACCAAATGAAAGAGTGAAAGAGTGAAGAAGAAACCCCAAACAACCCACAAGAGGGCTTTATATATTTACTTGGGAATCAAGAACCACATGACCTTTCCCTAAGAATCTCATGTAACCACTATTCCCAATTAAAACCAAGATGGATAAATAAAATATAATAAAAAGACTTAGCCCCTTTATCCTTCTCTCTCATGGAATCATAGCTCCCTATAACTCTTGTCCTTGTCTGTCTTGCAACCAACAATGTATTTTATTATTTTCAATGTTCAAAGTATTACATTTCCTAGTCACTTCGGTCTCTTTTAATTGTTTGGGCACTTCGACCTTTCATCAAATTAAACAAATACATTGTTAATGTGGGGACTCAAAAATGAGGTATTACATCAAATACTGAATTTACTTTTTGTTAGAAGTTATTTATTTTAAAGTCCTAGTTGGTAAAATCAGCCAACCGTGCCATCCTTGGGTGTGAGGTGGGGGCATGTATGGTTGTTGAAGATGAAAATGCTGAAAATTAAATTACTTAAATGGAAAATGAAAGTTAATAATAGATAAGGAAACATCTTTATCCATTTCTCATTTGACAAGATAAAAAATATTACAAGATGAAGAGCATATATAGATTGAAGATATGTGCCCCACACTAGAGCACTTCAATAAGAAGACAAATTACTTCCAATTAATCATCACTAACTTATGTGCATGAAGTGGAAGAATTTGATGTAATAAATTCAATCAATATGATTTAATTAAATCTGAAAAGCTAACTCTACATTGTTTAGTGTCTAAGAAAAGTAAACTCTAAATAAAACTACATAGTGAAATTTAGAGAAAAAGATGGTTATAAAACCCCTACAAAAAATAATTTTCTTCTTGACTATGCAGACCTAGACCTATAGATAGGGCACAAAGTATGTAGGTGATCAAGCTCATGAGTTGCGTAGTATATGAATTGTGCAACTATGCAAATTGAATCCCACACACTTTGTAAAACAAATTTATGGGGATGATAAAATTGAAAACATAAATTTTTTCTATGCCCACGACAAGGTAATGAAGCAAAAAAAGAATCAACTCCATCGTGGTGAGTGACTACAGGTTGTGAAAGGTTTGAGAAGGATTCAAATCTAACAAAAGGAAGAAATGTTGGATTTCTTCCCTATAAGAGTTTCGATTATTCTATGGTTGATTTGGTTCAACGGTGTACCTAATGCACTCATCCAATAGGTTGGAACTGTTAGTGCATATAGAAAATAAAAAACACAAGATGTATGAACGAGCAAAGGTAAATCAATAATTTTCATTAATACACAATCAATATAAATTGAAAGAGAAGGGTGACAAAAACCTTTCAATAAGCTTCTCTATGATCCAACTTTTGACATAGAGAAAGTGAAGGTGGAATTGAGTAAAGAATCCCCCTTTATGAACTTGCATACAAAGAGAACCAAACAACCAACACTACAAATATCTCCTAATATTAGTGCCTTAAATATTTATTATCAAATCCAATGGGAAGAAATATAAACCATTCAAACATGTATTTAAATTTTATTGGGGGACTAAATGTTTTTTTTACTAAATATGGAAAGAATATTACAATAATGAAAAGCATCACCTTGAGTGAGCTATGCAAGTGATCTATAATCTCTCTCATAAGGAGGATTCTATCCTCTTTAAGGTTCTCTCTTTGATCTGACATTGATAAGAAGAAACTCTCTCCTTCTTGTAGAATGAAGTGATTGTAGCAAACGATCACAACCTTAGGCTATTCTTGTGCAACATAACCCTCCATTCATTGAATTCCTTTAACTCATGAAATATTCTTGTATTTATAATTGTTTTGAGACATTTCCATGCAAAGAAAGTGAGTATGTTTCCCAAATTTTCCCATCAATTACCTTGAATAAATCCAATACCTCCTCATAAATATTGAAAAATGCATGCTCAGAGAATTTTTGTAACATACCCACTTGCCTAACTAAGATGTGATCAACATTCTTACATATAATTTATGGGCACTAATAGTTTTTCAACATAAAATGCATTGCCCATAAACAAATAATGCATAGTCCATGAACACATTCATCCATCTTAGCACATAAAACATATTTCCACTCAACAACTGGTACATGAACAATTACAACAACATTTATATTCATTTACAATAGTATTCATATATATTTATTTCACATACATGTTATTGTATTATCTTCATAGTTATGTCCCCTTTTGGCATACCCACAAAGCCATTACATCAAACTAGCATGGTTGGAAATTAATTTACATGAAAAAGGTAGAGTTATTCCCTTTGCAATACAATATATGTTTTAATAGCCTCAAAATCTGCATACAAATAATCACTAGACATCACAACATGCACTCTTGATCCCAATGTGAATTTCCAAACTTACATCTTCAAGAAAAAACATACAAATTCTCATATATAGTAGCAACAAAAACACTAAACAACAATGCATTAGTAACAATGTTTATAATACTTATCCATCATTAACTACACTTGGGGAAAATAGATCCATGGTAGCATTTTTCCACCCAACCATAAGTACTAGTTCATGTAAGTGTCACCCCCATGCTAGACAATGAAATACCAAGGGGGAATTGACTAGCTATGGTTATGGGTTTCATCACTCATCCCTACATAACACAAGGAATATGATCCCCTTCATTGCTAGATAGTTTCTCAAGTTATCCCACTTTGTTCCAGTGCTCCAATGCAGGCTAGCTAGGACTTGTTTTACTATAAACGAGGAAACTCAAATATAAATAAATTCCTCTTAATCATAGAAATAACTCATGGACACAGTCATGAATTCCACACAGTTTTCATGGCTGCAATTTTATGGAAACCATACTATGGTATAGAAATTCCCTCTTTCAGTAGCATACAAATTAGAGAATAATTCAAACCATGACATTTATCCCCCAAAAGTGTTGGAACTAATATCTTCCTAAGGTTGCATGCATTCTATACTTGCATGGAGATCATGTGCCTCCCTCATACAACTCAACAAATAACATAAAGAAAATAATATAAATGGATATGAAGGCTTGGGGTAAGAACACATGGCATTAGCTATACAATATTATTTTATCGACTCCCTGTTCATTGCCACCATGGTTCTCCTAAAGAGTTATCACCCCCCAAGTGCACCTATTTATTAGTTTATTAATTCAAATATAATGAAATGACACTTTACCTACCCACTTACCATATAATTACACATATGGTCATATGCTCATAGGGGGTATTTCATTTCTCCACCCCTAGAATAACAATTTCCTTGGTGTTCCTTTATATAATAATACAATTATGTTTTCACTCTTCATCTACACCTATAACAATAATCAAGAAAAACGTACATGCTAAAGCCATTTTTATGCAACAATTATTTTATTCACAGGAATTCTCAACTCCACAATGTAAGCATGTATATTCATAATACAAAAAAAATATGCAGTTATATTTCAATACTTATCTGTATGATTATTTATCTACTTCACAAGGCTTCCATGAGTGAGATTTCAACTCACTATGTTTTTTTTACACACCTCAAGTTTCCCTTTCCTTTCAACAACTTGCCCTTTTAGGCTTAGGCATCTTCTTCGTTGCTAAATAGTCCTTTCAATGATCCATCTTGTCAATGATTTCACATGCAAGAAGAGTGCCAACATAGGGTCCCAATGCAATCACAATGGTCTTCTTCTGATGCAGGAGCATCGCCATCAACATTCAATGATGCCAAGTGGAGGACAACTCATCATCCAACGTACACATTCAAATTGGTTTGGATTCCAAGGAGAGTGCGTCACTTTAATATTTTGAAATTATTGTAATTAAAGGCCCCGTAATATTTTGAGGCAAGAGCCATTGTAAACAATCCAGGAGATTGTATTTTCTTTAATGCCTAAAGGATTGTACAGATTTGGAGCATCGACTCATATATTTATTGTAAATGCTCATTTATTTGTAATAATATTAGTGGTAGGATGATTTAATTATGATGTGAAAGCACTAGAGTAGTCGGGAGGAAGGCTCTAGAAGCCCCTCCATGTACACATGTATGTAATCTATGCCCAAAAGAGGCTGCTGCAATTTTTTGTTATTGTTGTTGAGGTTATTGTGATTGCTGGTGAAAAAGAGAAGCTGAAGAGCTATTGGAGCTCTTGTAAACGTTTTGTTGAAGGAATATAATAGAGGAGATTTGCTTCACATTTTTGAGTTTTCTTATCTCTGAGTTATTTGGGTAATGTTATGTTATTTATTTTTCTGTGTTTATATGCATGTCTGTGTATTTCATGGTTGAATGAATGGACCTTTGATGTTATGTAAGTTTCAATTGTTTCTCTTCTGAAATCCTGGTGCAAGGAGTGCACAGTGCTCATCCAAGGAGTTCGAAGGCATAGTCATTTTTAGACTCAATAGCTCAGGAGAGATAGTGTGAATTTCATAGAGTGAGTGAAATAAGTGCACATATACTCGTTTGCGTATAAAATCTCGACGGATAGACCCGTGAAAGGTGTGCACAGGGCCAACACTTAGAAAAGTGTTGAAAAGGTTCAGAGAAGAGTGAGTGTAAGGAGTGCGTGTGATATTTTTCTAAGTCTCAATCTCAGGAGAGAAGCGCCAGACGTGCGCCAAGGTTTGAGTCTCTTAGAGTGACAAAGCTCAGGAAGAATAGCGAGAAAAATTCCATGGAGGAAGAATCCTTTTCATTTCAAGGTTGAGTGGACGAGATCTACTCAAGGAGGAGTCATATCTTTCACAACCGTCAAATATGAGAAAGGAGCACGATCGTTAACCTAATAAGTCCTTATAACTTCGCTACTCTAGAGAATTTGAAGTATTGTTGCAAGGGCGAGCAAAATTCCCGAAGCCATTGATGCCAGGTACACGTGTCGACATATCTCAGAGTTCGAAATTCAACACTCCAGAAGATTTGGGGTGTGATTTGGTTTGGGTCGAAAATCCTCGAAGGTCGGAGTCCATCTCGATTGTCCATTGGTGAGGACACATGGACTGCTGATCGAAGCCCTTCGTGTGTTAGGATTTTGGCACTCCGAAAGTTTGTTGGTGAAAGCTGTGAAAATATCTGAAGTCCGAAGCCCAGAGTAAACATAGATCATCAATATGAAGTGGACGTCAGTCATCCGATCCATGAGTTCGGAGTTAGCGTATTTGGAGGAATTTCACATTTGAATGGGGAAGACTCCTAAATCCCAGAGTCCTAAAATCTCTATGAATCATGATCACGACGCATAACGTGAGCCATTGATCCCCTTCTTTGATTTGTTTATTCACGAATTTGGCATTCGGGACAATTGTCGTGTATTTTTGTTAGAACTCCTGAAGCCCGGAGCTCCGAAGTGCCAGAATTCCCATCATTTAAAGAGGTTAGCCTATGGTTTTGGCTTGAGGTCATGTGGATTTCTCTATTGAAGTGATAAGACCCTTGTGAATGTGAATTTGTGCACAGGGAAAAGGAAAAATGTCTTTGGTAGAGTATTTTGAGGGTTCAACGAGGACTCGAGAGATAATTCAACTCCCTTAAGTGAATGATCCTTAGAACGAGAGGTCACGCGAGCCCCTGGGAGTGGTGGGGGTTAGCATCATCTTCCTAGGCCTTCTAACTTACAATAACCATGTTTTATCCTTACTAGGTAGATTCACCATCCTCTTGTGCGATAAACATATACATAAAAATATTATGAGTCATCTCTTTATCTTTTTAGATAACTTCTAAAATAGTTATATAGAAATCGAATTTCCAATTAATATAGGAAAATCCACATAATACTTATCTTTCATTTGTGTGGGAAATAGTCCCCATCTTCTTTATGACTTTCTTTCATTTCCATATCCAAGACATCCCTTTTTGTAACTCTATTCTCCTAATAGAGATTTCATGTAGTCCATCAAAATATGACTACTTTGGCATGCAACTCTTTCATTGCATCCATAATATTTTATGAAATGATATCAAAATTCATGATCTGGAATCAATTCCAACAATTTAGCTATTAACATATCATCAACAATGAGATATGATACAATCATGCATTCATACAATGCATTCAAAAAATGTGTTCAAGAATATATGCCAACATGTAGGTGTGCATTACCACAACTTGCACAATCTACTCATGCACATATATTCAATGCATCCTTGCATTGAATCAAGAATACCCTATTCTTATGTCATGTATTCTACCATGATGAGTTGGAAGGTCTATCCATTGTTTTAACACATCATCCATCCAACTCACTGATACTTGCTCAACCATATGAACACCTTCCTCTTCAACCCAACCCAACACCAGGTATATATCCTTTCTCTTCTAAATAATCCCTCAGGCATACTAGAAGGAATTTATTTTCTTTTCTCTACAGTCCCTTAGGAAACCCTTCCCCTCTAAAGGTTCTCTCATTTTTGGCAAGAAGGTTATAGTATGGGACACTAATACAAGTAGGGAGACCATTGGTTTCTTGTGTAGCACTATAGCCTTTCCATATCCAACAATATTATGTCCTTACACATGGATATCACTCTTGGAATTCACTTCTATAATAGGATTACTCTCACTTGCCTTGGTTATTATCTCATAACCAACACAACTTGGCATACCATTTTATTTCATATGAATGCATTCAAAATATTAGACAACTTTTATATGTCCAAGGCTTTTTTCTTTTACAACACCAAGTGGAATATCATTCACATAAATGCATTCAAATCACATAAACATATCAACTTAGATATAAAATCTTGACTGAGGGAATTCTTACCTAAATTTCCTTCAACATATATGGAACACAAGCACACTAAATCCATACCTACATGGATTTCATCATCTTATTTGATGCCACCTAATCAATTGGTGTGTCATACAGGCTCACATACTCCTTTCACCAGTTACCTCTTGATAATATTTTATTGTCCTCCTCTTTTCTTCATAAGAATGTCTTCTATATGCAATGACATCATCATCAACTTCATCCTTGCTATCAAATTTTTCTTGGTTACATAATCTATCATTATCCATATTTAATCATCTTAACATGTTCATTACATACATACCAACAAATTATTCTTAGTCTATAAGCATATTATATACTCTCAATCATTTCTATATGCACTCTACATCACGTCTCAATATGCCCTCTAGTGCATATTCATTCCAAGTATCTAATATCTTTCATTTTAAGCGTTCACATGCTTTAAAACTAACAACATATAATAACTTTCTCAATATTAAGAAATATATAAATGTAAAAAGACAATAGTTAAGGAAATACCCTTTTATCATGATTCTCTTGTTGGCCATGTTAATCATTTGTTGCTACAACAAATTCTTCAACATCTTGTAGCTTCATGTAGCATTTTCCAACTTCCTTTTCTATCTTTGGTTGTACTCAAATCCCATTGTATTCTAGCAACATTTTTTACTCTCTGTTTGATCATTTGTGCATTGTTGCTTCCTTTTCTTGAGAACTAGTTTCCAACCAAGCTCAACTGGGCCACTCCACATTTCCATCCCATATATCATATTGGAATTGCATCTTCAACATCTTCTTCCTTTTTCTTGGTCAATCTTTCCCAACTTTACCTTGCCTAAACCTTCCAATACTTATGGTGTTATAACTTATATTACTTTAGCTTTATATTGATATTTTAGTCTTATTAACCATCATCCTTTTGTTGAGTATGTGTTATATTATTTGCATGACTAGACCTAGTGTCCACATTACGCCAGACACACAGAGCCCTCGAAAAAAAATTTGATGTTTTTTGCATCCATTTTTAGTGGTTTTTCAGTATATGGTTTTTGTTGATGATTTCTAATTCCCATTAAGTAATTAATGTTTTTGACTAATCCGTGTTAATGGATTAGGGGTTTTGGATATCGAGGGATCCTATATATATAGTATTGTAAACAATGAAGAGATGACAAATAGAATATTAGAGGTACAGATATAAAAAGGTTGTTGGTTTTCATGGTTTGGGTTTCCAAGGTAAAATCTCTATGTAATGTGTGTGTGTGTGTGTCATTATATTTTTTCTATTTTTTTATTAAGAATCTATTTGCAGTAATTTATTGTACACGGTTAAATTCTACACCTTTTCTTTGGTCAATATGGCTTCAATTTTAAATTCAATAATCAACATTCTATCAAACAATAATTATTTCTTTTAGGTCATTCTAGATTCATAGAGACTCCTCGAGAGTCCACTCCATTTTTCACTCATTATAGATATACTCCCCCCCCTTCATATGCCTCCTGGATACTTCCATTCTAGAAATCACTACATTTATTATGTTCTTCTTTGGTTTATTATCCATTTGCATGCTTGGAATGCACTGGACATTTTATGTCTGCATAAGAAATTATCATTCACTATTGTAATCATTCCCTTAGTGTTACAATTGTTGAAATCCCTTCTCTGATGCCTAGGTATTTTATTATCTAGTGATTTCCTTGCTAGCAGCTCACAAAACAATATACACTTGCTGTAATATTCAACTGAAATAAAGATAGTGGAAGTAATACTGGAAATCAAAATCTCATACACAATACACAAAGTTATTCTACCCATCAACTAAGCTTATCTACATTCAAATAACTTCAAATCTTACAAGGGCTCTCGTACCTGGGAAAATGGCTCAAAGAGAAATAAAAAAAAAACTATAGACAATACTTACAAACTGTAGCAACTCGTGATCTACTATACGACCTTAGTTTTTCACATTTTCCGAGATGTACATGCCTTTCCTTAAGGAAACCCTTTATATGCACATGTCTCCACTGAAACCCAAGTACATGCACTCAAATATTGTACAACAACGTTGTATGGCATGACCCTTCTGTTGCGGTTCCAATATGATAAACCCACTTGCAACTTCCTCTGTTCTCTCTTATCCTTGACTTGATATCTATATGGAAGTCCTTCTCCACCTATCCAAGATCTCCTTGCGAAAAAGTCCTTCTTTTCTCTCTAGGTCAAACAATATCTCAATTTCTCACACAAGTGTCTCCTCCTTCACCCCTGCCATGCTTTTATAAGATTGAGTTATTACATAACCCTAATATCCAAAGTGATTGATGGTTGAGATTACTTCTCACCTCACTTGAGATCAATGGATATTATTTAATTCACTAATGCTAATTAAATAATTTCTTTAAATAAAACTCAACTCACTAATAAAAACACTTTACTTTAATAATTCCTTTAATTAAAGTAAAGTCTCAAGGTAGAAATCTTTGGACAACTTCCACACGTCTAGACACTTAGACATGTGAAAAATCACCTGTCTGATGCTACCAACATCAATGACAATATATTCCAAGTGAATTAAGTATCCACATTATGGCATCTTCTACCCTTATCTCTAGTTTTCTGTAGACTTGTTCAATTCTAGAATTTTTCTTTGATTCATTGGATAATTCTCTAAAAATTTTGATTTTATCCTCCAAGATCAATCCACACATAATGGAGTGCTTTATTCATCCATAACAACCTTTAAATTCAATAATAATTCATTATTTTTTTCATGGTATTCTTTACACATAAGTTGTTGGTTCATAGCCTAAAACTCTTCTAAGCATTGATACACTTTCCCATAGAGATGATTCACCCATCACATGAGCCACACACCACCTCATAAATTTCTTGTTCTCTTTCTCCTTAGTATATTTCATCTACCATAGTGAACTTCCATCACTTTCTTCTTTGCAATAATGCTTTGTAGCCCTTATTACTTAATTTCCTATGCATATTGATGTTATTATTTACATGTTGTCCTATTCTATGCTTTCAATTCCTATAATTTTTCCTTGGTTGTACATAATAATGAACTTTAATAGTCAAGAGCCTCACAAATCTTCTTCTATAGTCTAAATTTCACCTACTAATCACAATAAATACCCTGTATGCATTCTTATTCAAGACACCAACTTCTTGTTCCCTTCTTTCTTTTTGATTAAACTAAAAATTAAATTTGCAAAAAGGCCTTAACAATATTGATTCATGGAACTCATCTATCTTGATATTGGCATTGCAGTAATACCATAATCTTGATTATCCTTGTTCATCCTTGGTCCAATCCTTCAACCTATTATTAAACAAGCATTGTCACTACCATGCTTTTGCACCTCCAAATGTACCTCTACGCCATTGCATAGGTACCATCATGAAGTCTATGCAACCTTCCTTGCTTAATTTTTACATCTGGTATACATCTCTATTATCTTGAACTTTTTTTCCAAAACAAAAATTACTTTGGAAGTATTCCACATTTGACAATTGCATTGTGAGGTGTTGGCTAGAGAGAGGTGTTGGCTTAGTTGGTTAGTGCACTTCCATTAAGTCTTTGATTTAACTTTCAAAGTCACAATTTCAATACTCAAGCTCAATGACCTTGTTCCTACAACCTTTTGAAACAACTAGATGCATCATTTGAAAGATTAAACCTTATATCACGTTTTCCTTTGAATTACATTTCCAATGACTATAAACATGCTCAATTATGAGGTGAAAGTTAGGTCTCTCTAAATTTTTCATTTTATGTCCGATTTGTGCAATTTTCTCAATGTTGCAATCAAGGTTGAAGACCTAATTCATCCACCTATAGAATAAAATATAGTGAGAATCAAGAAAACTTTTGTACCAAAAGTTGATAACACTTTTGATTGTGAGTACTAAAAAACTTTTAGATTAGTGATTTGATGCTCTAACCTCATCAATATGGAATTGTAATTTTTTTCCCCTTTTTATACCTGCCTATGGAAAAGTATATTGTAATTTCTTTGGAGTCAAATCGCTTTGACTTTAAATTAGTTGGTTTTGATACAAAATTTTTGTTAAAATTTTTCAATGGTTGTCCAATAAATATATATTAAACTAAATATTTTAAAATTACAAAATAAATTAAAAATTTTCAAAATACCATATTCCAATTTTATGATTGGTTAAAATGATTGATAAGACCAATTTTACGTGGTTTGAAGGTTAATTGTTAGAAATAAAAAATAAAATAAAATAAAATAAAAAACTATGTTTTTTCATAAATTTTCCCGAAAAAAACATCATCTTGTTATTATTAAAATCAAATATAATATGTCCCATACAGACTTAGTACCTATAACTAGAACTTAAACAATTTGCTGCCAAAACATATAAGGAAGAGAAGTTCCAAAAATTCCAAAAAAAAGAACATCTTCCTATAGACGTACAAAGACACTAAATACATACTGACATAAACTATTTTCAGCCTAAAAAAACTTCTATCTACCCTAAAGAAAAGTAATAACCATCTGAAAAAGAGACTAAAAACTAGTCAAAAGGAATAGTAATAGTAATAGTGCTAGACAACACCCCATTATGCCAAATTTGATAATATAAAATGTCAGATGGAAGACCCACGACCTTTTTAGATAATCTATCCACAATCGAATTATGAGCCATGTAAATATGGGAGAAGGAAATGTAGACAAATTCTTCCTTGACACACATGATTCTCCTTTTCCACTGATCAAGAGATATCACCTTTAAATTAACCATTCATGATGCCCAACTTGTAATAACTTTAGAATCCCCCAGTACTTGAAGATTTTCCAATTTGAGCTTTCTAGTTAGCCACAACAAACCCTAGAGAGAAATAATCTCAGCTTTTGTATTTGTTCTTTTCCCTCTTCCAAAGTATGCATGCATTGGAAAATGTTGTGAAAATCTTAGTACAAAACCTGCTCCACAAAATCCATTAGCAGTTGCATCATCAAAGAAACCTACAGACATATTCTCAAATAAATTAGGCAGAGAATAACAAACAACTTTGTCATCATACAAGAATTTATCCTTGTGAAATTCATAAAAATAAGCAATAATTCTAGAACTGACAACATATGCATCCAAATATTTTCCTTCAAAGAGGGCCAAATTGCATGCTATCCAAACTCCCCACATTATAAAGATAGGAAATTCAGTCAAATGATGTCTTTTCTTCACCCAATTTTGCATACAAAGATCAACTGAACCACCTCCCCAAGTACCAGATAAATGCAATCTACCACAAACCAGGGTCCATATTCTTTTTAAGAAGGAACAATGTATAAATAAATGAACAACTGTTTCCCCCTTCTTCAAACACAATTTGCATATACCAGGGCCTTGATACCCTCTTTTTTGTAGATTTTCCCATGTTAGGATTTTTTCTTCCAAACAAAGCCACTTAAAACATTTTATTTTCTCTGGAAGATTCCATTTCCAAAGATTGAGGAAACACCATTTAGCTATGATCATAGAATTTTCTGATGAGATGGCCTCATAGGCCAATTTTGCAGTTACCTTCCCTTTTGATTCATTCCATTGCCATACAAGAGAATTTGGTTCCTCTGAGAGTCTGATGCCAGCAGAATTTAAACAATCTATAAAATGATTCCATTCAATTTCCCAAGTACCAACCAAGACAATATCATCAACAAAGAACCAATAATTTTGTAAAGGGACCGAGGAAACCAAATTCCTAATTTGTCCCAAATAATTAAATCCCATGTTGTTTAAGTAATCACATAAATGTTCTGAAAGTCCGTAGAAGTGTTCTCCTCCTATGAAGGAGTCAACTACCAATACAACTTGAAGGCCATTGCTAACTTTCCATGTTAACCAAGACACCATCCAATGGATGGATCGAAACATCCCTCTCCAAAAGTTAAAATCATCTCCAAAAGAGTTTTAAGGCAATATGAACCATTCAACCACAAAAGAATTATGTAAATACTTGTTTGTCAACAAATTAGACCACAATTCTTTTACCAAAGAGACCTCTCCATAGGATTTTCATACAAAGATATTTTCCAAACCATTCTAAATGCTCGATACCCCAACCTCCTAATTTATTAGGAATAGAAAGAATTTCCCAATTGGAAAGGTGAAATTTTCTCCCTTCAGAACAACGAGTAAAAAGAAAATGAAACATTTTACTTCTAATGGATTTTAAGATCGAAGCATGATTTTTTTCCAAGGACAACCAATACACCGAGATGCTCTGTAGAACAAATTTAAGAAGGGTTAGTCTGCCTCCCAAATAAATCCATTCGTATGTCCAAATACCCATTCATTTATCAATTTTTTGGACAAGCCAACCCCAATCCTCCTTCTTATAACAATTAGGCTTTAAAAAAAGCCCAAATATTTAAAACCTGAATCCATGGATTCAATGTGGAAGGGAAAACACAGAACAATATGTCTAAGTAAAGTCATGTCTACATTGTTCCGTATCAAAAAAAATAATTCTTCTCACTAATATCCATCCCAGAGGCATCACATAACACTTGCAAAATATATTTTAAGATTTCTCAGTCCTTCAATCTACCTCTCCCAAATATTAGGACATCATCTACAAAGAATAGATGTGAAATATTGAAATTCTTTGTGATTTTTATTCCAGTAAATAGTCCTTCCTCCTTGTAGTGACCAAGTAATCTACCGATTCCTTCAATAACCAACAGAAAGAGTAAGGGAGATAGAGGAAATCCTTGTCTTAGTCCCCTAAATTCCCCTTTCAGAGTTTGCTACATAACTACAAAGAGGTACTATTTATGTCAGTTTATTAAATGAAAATAAATAATCTCCAAATACATCTATCTTAACTTGTGAAAACTGACCAAAAAAAAAGAAAAAAAATTATTATTTATATACAGAAAATTTTAAAATATATGTACAAACTGACAAAAAAGTTAATGTAAAAAGTTTAAGTTTATGTAAAAAATTTATTATCTATTATTTATATGAAAAATGACAGAAACTGACAAATACACTCACGGTTAGGATATATGTAATTGGAGATGTTAGGATATACGTATCATATAGGCATTGTATTTGTAGCATGGAAACATACATTGTTTCTCCACACAAACGTCTTGAGAAAATTACTCTCTCGTCCATTAATACTAGTATACCCTCGAAGTGGGGAAAGGGAACGCCGAAAAAACTATTTTTTTTTATGATGTTGGTTAAAATTTTTACCTTTGGGTTTTTTTTGGCAACAAAACTAGAAGTAACGTTGTCACTGTATTGAAAAACACAGGCAATCACATGAGGGTTTAACCTCGAGCAATGGATCTACCACTTACTCAGACCTTCAGCGGCCCACCATCATTTTCAACCATTCTACCAATTTTACCTGCAAATTATTTAAATTCAAAAATATTCATTCCTCTTTGAGACCTTAAAGATATGCCTCTGTTAATTTAAATGAAAGTATTGAATAAATTCACCGATGTATTGAAGACCTTAAAGATATGCCTCTATAAAGTGAAAGTATTGAAGAAATTCAACAATAGATTGAAGGGAATTGTATATTCTAACCTCCCCAACAGATCTACAATAATCAATGGGGGCTTCTTCCCGAAATAATCTCCATGATAAGTACTCCAAAGTTGTAGACATCGCTTCTCTCATTCAACATTTCTGTGCTGGCATACTACGATGCAACGTAGCTATATATACAAGCACCGTAAAACACCATCAATTTAATAATAGAAATCTCAAATACCAGAAATCCCATTAAGTTTATGTTTTTTCTCTTTCCTTCAACAAAGATAACGGGTTTTTTTTGGTCTCTAGGCCAGTATTCCAACAAAATGAAAAAAATTTCTTGCGAAAGCAAATTTTCAAAACACCATCAACCACTGTTAGCAATATGACTAATAATGGAGATCCCGAATACCCCCCAATATCTCATAAGTTTTTCCCAGTCCCACAGATCGGTATGGTCCAACCACATAGTAAAAGGGAAAAAATTGCATAAACATGATTCTTTCCAACACCAAAGCTAATGATTTCCATCGGTTTGTAGGCTCCAACAAAATGAAAAATCATTCATGCAAAATGTTTACATTCTTGAGTCTCAATACTAAATACTAGGCCTTCAAACCAGATAACATGATAGGGATCAATATTTACCCAAAAGTTACCATGATTCGGGTTGTGACATAGATTTTCTCAGATCCAAGGATCTTGGCCAATCCAAAATCTGAAACCTTGGCATTCCATTGCTTATCCAGGAGAATGTTTCTAGATTTTATGTCTCTATGAACAACCTTGGGATCCAATCCTTCATGTAAATATGCTAACCTACACAAATCCGTGATTTTAAATCATATTTTAAATCAATGACAACAACATGTATCTAGAATGTTTGTATTATGGGCTTATGCATCAATCAAAACTGATAAATTTATATGTTCAGATGAATTACCCTTTGGCAGTTCCAAGAATAATTTTCATTCAGGTTTCCCATGTGAGGGGAATGACAAACCCTACATCTCCATGAAGCCACTGTTCCAGGTTTCCATTATCAACGAACTCGTACACCAACATCCTGGTTATCAATCATCAAAACCCATTCTCTACATTATCATATAATTTTATAAGCAATGGATTTCCATGATCAATAGTATACCCAAAAGATAGATAGATCCATCCAGATATGACAATACATGTCTGCACCCTCAATATAAATTATAATACCCAAGCAAACAAATGATATTTTTGTTCCTTACTCGCCTGATGGCCTTCACTTCTACTCTAAACTCCTTTTCATCTTGGCCCCTGCCAAAAAAATCAAGCAATGACATTTCACAACAAAGACCAACTCAAAACAAAATCTGAGATCCACAATACTGTAACAACATGATCCTTGCTTGTTGTTAAACAAAATTTTCACAGCTACATGAATACCATTAAGCAATACACCCCGATAGAAAATGCCATAGCCACCCCCTCAGGAGGGTTGGTGACCACAAAGTCCAAACCGTGGATTCCTTGCAGGGCCATTGCCAAAAGAAGTAGAGCAATATATTTTGCTAACCATATTCAACGAGAACAACATTCAACCAAATCAAATTGTGATTGAGTAAAAAATTGCAGTAACCCAAAGATGCTTCGATAGCTTGCCCCTCTTTCAGTGAAGTAGGAGTTTCGAGTCAGTGAAGGAAAACACGGGTCGAAAGAAGATTCATCTATCGCAATTAACATGTGGCAAGTTCCAATTGGCTTTGGATAGATGACAAAGTGGCTAGAAAAACCTCCCCTTAAAGAACGCCTTTGACATAATTAATATTATTTCAAGACCCACAATTCACATTTTTCCACCAAAACTTGCAAAAAAAAACCTAATCCAAATTCAAATGTGTAAAAATAACTAGATCACATTGATAGGAATTAAATAATATTTTTATACCTACCTATGTAAATGTAATGAATTCTAGGTCAATTTGCTTTAACTTTTGTTTTTTTCCACGAGAAAAAATTGCTCCTTATATTCAAAAAAAATAAAAGTTTACATCAGCGAATCAAAATAAAATAGCAGCAGCGAATCTAATAGCTGGAATCCTATACAACAACAAATCAAGTCGAAACTATGATATACATGGTTCGAAGCCCGCAATGGTTTAACAGAAACAGCAAATCCGTCCATGAACTGAGATAGCTATGCTGGAATCAAGTCAAAGATATATCTTGTAGGAAAGTCCTTCATGACCGTCCTCCCAAAATGAAAAAAGAATTTGATTCGGAGGAAGGTGTAAAGCCTTTTTCGAGAGGGAGTCTGCCACCTTGTTTTCCTCTCGGAATATGTGCTGGAAAGATAGATTTCTGAAAAGGTGTGTAGCTACTTTGGTCCGTTCCATCCAGCAAGTTAGAGCTGCAACACGGATGTCTGCCAATCCGTTCAGCCAATCAATAGTGATCTTGGAGTCTCCGAGAAGTAGCAAATCGTCGGTGTGGCGACTAGCAAGAAATAGAGAGGTCCAAGCACCGATGAGCTCCGCCTTTGTGTTGGATCCCTGATTGCAGTTCAAGGTCCAGAGAATACTTGAATGTGAATTTAAAACTATTCTCCCCCCAGCTCCACAAATCGCTCCCCCTAGTTGAGAGGCCCCATCAAACCAGGCCACCGCCCTATCCAATGGAATATGTAGAGTCCTCCGCGCTGCTGGTTTAAAAGGTGGCTTTGCAAGTTTGATTGCTTCAGTCAATATGAGAGAAGAAACGTGTGTAATAGATGGCTTCTTGTCGTTGAAGAGTGCTGCGTTTCTGGTCAGCCATATATGCCAACAAATGTGTAACGGAAGCATTGGAAGTGAGTTGGAATTGTGAATCCAGAATTGGAAGCAGGAAAGCACCGAGTTACCACTCCAGTGTGCAGGGATCTTTAGAGCAGAGGTAATTGCTGTCCAAAGTGCTCGGGTGAAGGAGCAGAGAACAAAAACATGTAGCGATGATTCGTTGTCTTGAGCGCAAAGTGGACAGTGGTTTGGGCCCTCCCGTCCGCGAGCTTGTAACTTGTCCCAGAACAACAATCTATTTTCCAGCATGAGCCAAGCAAACAATTTATATTTGAGAGGACAAGTGTCTTTCCAGATTCGCTGTCTCCATTTTGCTGTTGAAGGGTTCCAGATAATGTCGGCCAGTGCTTGATAGACGTTCTTTGCAGTTAATCTGCCAGATCGATCTCCTCCCGTCCAGATTAGGGAGTCCGGATTTGTCTTCAAATAAACACCTGCTGCTTTGAGATGTTGGGCAAAATTGTCCCATTCAACTCTGTGATCAAGATTTAAATGCAGATCCAATCCACTCAGGCAAGAGTTGCCAAGAGTACCTGCAATGGACGGACTGAAGAATTGATGTAAAAAAATAAGATTATTGTGTTGTAGGTGAGCACAAAGCGATGGGGAGAGAATCGCGTTCCTGCCTAGATCCAGAATGCAATCTCGTCCAACTTCAATCAAGTGGCCGTCCCCAGGATCCCATGAGAGCCATTTTAAGATGATTGGAAGCGTGGCAGAAATTTTTTTCCAAGTGTGCGAACCTGATGGTGGACGGGCCTCCGCAAATCTAATCCAAATCTGTACCGGGAGATGATGAAGATATTTAGCACTGATAACAGAGTTCCAAAGCCCCGGTTTAGTTAAAATTCTCCAGAAGGAGTTGGTCGAGAGTGCCGTTTGGAAGAGCGACAGATGCTTGAGGCCCCAGCCTCCCATCAACTTTGGCCTTGAGATATCCTCCCATTTGCAGAGGTGAAAGCTTCTGGTCATTTTACAACCAGACCAAAGGAAAGAAAAAATGAGTTGGCGGAGAGACTTCAAAATGGAGGCTGGGATGTGTGCTAAAGCCATCCAATACACTGGAAGGCTTTCCAGCACCGCTTTGATCAGAATAAATCTTCCTCCCAGTGAGAGAAAACGGTGCTTCCAGTTGAGAATTCTATCTTCGAATTTGTTGATGAGCCAAGACCAATCTTTAGTAGTGTATCTGGAAGCTTTTATGAAAAATCCTAAGTAAGAAAAGCCTTCCTCAAGGTGTTGGGAAGCGATGCCAAAAAGCTCACTTAAGTCGAGCATTAAGGAGTCCTGTGCCTTTGAAGTCAAGAAGATAGATTTTGAGGCATTGATTTGTAAACCGGATACAACACAAAATGTAGAGAGGATCGTGTGTATAATGGACCATTCGTCAAAATTTGCAGATGTCAAGATAAGAACGTCATCAACAAATAGTATATGGAGGATGTGTGTCAGCCCTGCCACTTTTACACCTTTTATGAGGCCCTCCGCTTGTTTGATCTTTAATAAAATGCTGAGGCCTTCCAGGACCAAGATGAAAAGAAGAGGGGAGAGCGAGCAGCCCTGTCTGAGTCCTCTCTCACAACTGAAGGTCTTTGTAGCTTCTCCATTGATTAGTATGGCCAGGTTTGCTGAAGAGATGCATCCCAAAATCCAGTTTGTAGTAGCAGTGCCAAAGCCGCTCTGTATGAGGATGAGGTGAAGAAAATTCCAGTTGATACAGTCAAATGCTTTTTTGAGGTCCAACTTGAGGAGGATGGCTTGAAGAGATTTTGTCTTAATGGTGTGTAGGCACTCTTGTGCAACGCCAACTGCATCTAGAATATGTCTGCCCTTGAGGAAGCCAAGCTGTTCTGAGGAAAGCGCCCGAGAGAGAAAAGGTCGGATTCTAACAGCAATGATTTTTGAGATAATTTTATAACAGAGGTTGCAGAGCGAAATGGGGCGGAAATCAGAGAAAAGTCGGGGCAGATTTGTTTTTGGAATTAGAACCACAAATGTTTTGTTCAGCTGTGGGCTAACAAAGCCTCTTGTTCTCGAATCCTCAACCACGTCTAGAAGGTCCTGTGCCATTAGATCAAAAAAGTGTAAGAAGAGCTCGACCGACCAGCCATCGGGTCCTGGGCTCTTTTCTTTTTTAAAGCTTTTGATTATCTCAAATAGTTCAGTCTTTGTGCAGGGTGAATGTAACAACAATGCTTCCTCTAGAGTAATCATTTTTGGAAATAATAAAGCAGATTCAGTCTGTACTTCAAGTGATGGCGCAGTGGTGGCTTGGAAGAAAGCTTTGAAGTGTGAGTAAGCCGCCGATTTGATTTCAGTCTGGGAATGGATAAGATTGCCAGATTCATCTACGATTTCCCATATATGTTTTCTTGCTCTCCGGGCGTAAGCAACTCTGTGGAAGTATGTTGTATTTTTATCTCCGCCCGCCAACCATAACATTCTACTCTTTAACCGCCAACGCTCTTCCTCCTCACGAAGTAGAAGTCTATGGGCGTCTTCAAGGGATCGAATCCTTTGGTCTAAATCCGCACAAAATGGCTTCTGAATCTTTACTTTAAGGAGACGCTCTAGTTCTATCTCAATGCTGTTATGTTTGGCTTGTTCTCTGTCTTTTTTGTCCTTTAGCCAACGTATTGAGTGTGATTTTAAAGCGCAGAGTTTTCTGTACAGGTTACCTTGTGGATCTCCAGAGGTGACGTGTGAGCGATCTGTCCAAACAGAATTGACCAGATTTATGTATGATGGATCCTGTAACCAGTGCGAGTTAAATTTAAATGGATAGCCCTTTGCTCCACGTCCATCACATATTTGAAGACAAATCGGGGTATGGTCCGATATGAAGGGGTGTTTCACCCAAGCACGGCTGCTATAAGTAGGAAGAAGAAGACTCTCTGCAATCAAAAATCGATCAAGACGCTTTGAAATGTGTGCAGACCCCTGTCTTCCGTTCCTCCAGGTCGGTATAAGCTCAGGGGGTTTGAGATCAATCAGCGCATTTTTGAAGAAAAGCTGTTGAAAGAAACTAGAAAGTGGATCAGGTAAAGCCGAGTCGCCCCAATATTCAAAATTGCTGGTAGTTAGATTAAGATCCCCGGCAATAATGAGGTTCTCAGCCGCCAGAAGCCCCAGGTCGTCTAACCTCTGCCAGAAATCCTTGCGACCAGTGCAAGGTCCGTAAACGTTTAGCAGATTGACGGGTCTATTAAGTTCCAGACTGATCCCAGAAAGTAAGATGCCTCCCGGACTGAGTAATGGGGAGAGGTTGAAGAAAGCTGGATCCCAAGTGGCCAGAAGTCCTCCCGAAGTTCCCACAGAACTAGCCGCACAGGACAGCCAGGTCGGGCGAAGTAAATGCATGAAGTCTCTAGCAACAGAAGCCTCGACAAGAGTTTCTTGAAGAAAAATGAGAGATGGCTGAGTCTGATCGATGATTCTTTTCAAGGAGGTTTGTTTCAGAGGTCCTCCGACCCCTCTGATGTTGATGGAGAGCAAGATCATGATTTCCCTCTTGCAAGTGCTTTAAGGCCTCTAAGCGCCCCTGGAGTTGGAACTGGTGTGGAAGATACCGCTGATGACGAACCAGTCAAAATCTTTTTCCTTGCACTGCGAGTTTTTAAAGGAGAGAGTTCCTGTCCAACTCCTCTGGACCAGGTCGGGTCAAGGATGGAAGAAGGTAAATGTCTAGAGGAAGAAGGGCTATTTTCAATACTCCCGTAACCTAACACAGTAGATTTGCCATGATATGTATGGAGTGGGAGAGACTCAAAGGGAAGTGTGGAATTAGAGGGCAAGTCCCGAATAATAGAATCTAGTTGAGTATCTGTGAGAGGTGGTTCAGCAAATCCGGCAAGTGGGTTAGGATCAGATGTGTCATCAAAGGTGTTAAGGGGGTCGGTTTCAGATAGAAGATGTGTAGTCGGTGTGGGAAGGGTATTGAGGGGAACCTGTACAGTGGATTGTATAGGATCAGTTGGGTAGATGGAGTCAAGTACGGGAGAATCAAGTGGAAGGTCTGTTAGAGGAGCCGAGGGAGAAGGGGGCAAAATGAGTTCAGAGTGTTCAGAAATGTAAAGCCTATCCGAGGCCGAGAAGGTGCTGTAAAGAGATGGGCAGAGAGATTGGATATTACTCACTAAATCATCCTCTGGAGCAATGTCATCTCTGTGGAAGATAGGGTCATCAACTGGATGATTAGGTGATGAGATGTAGCCATTAAAATTAGCTTCTTCTGCAGGGTCTAGTAGCGCCTCTGGTGGAGAGAACTTGGAACAGTCTCTTCTCAAATGTCCTGTTCTTCTGCAAAATGAGCAGCGGAAAGGTATACCTAGAAAATCCAATCTCTGAGGGATGAGTTGTCCACGCCAATCGATCTCCAAAACTTCAGGGAGACCAGCCTGTATGTCTAATTCCACATAAATCCGAGCTATTCTTCTATCCGCTGCCTCAAGAAGATTTGAATCAATTTTGAGAAATCGCCCAAGGGAAGCTCTAATCCTTTCCAGAGCTTGCCGATTCCAGAGTTGAAGCGGGAGACCTGGGAGGAGAACCCAGAGATGTCGAAGTCCAAAGTATTCAGTGGCGGGGTTAAATCCAAGTCTCCATCGTTTTAACATAAGACTTCCCCCATCTATCGGCCAAAACTCTCCCAGGATCAGAGTGGAGTCCGCTGGAGTCTTAAATACAAAAGCTAGCCAACCTTGTTGCAACAGGAAAAACTTTGGCAGATACCCCAGGAGAGGTTTCCAAGATATCTCCATCCAATCTTCAATGTTCTGCTTGCAGTTAAGTTTGTAGGCTAAGCGGCCTACTAAGGCGCAAAGGGCTAGATTGCAGGCTTCAGGTAGCCCAATATCCATTCCAAGGACTAATTTGGGGTGTTTTCTCTTAGGTTTCCAAACTTTTTGAGTCCTTTTCTGAGATCCAGGGTTCTTATGAGTGGTCGAGTGCTGCAATGGTTTATGTTGAGTAGGTGGTTCAAAGAACTGGGAACCTGTGGAAAACTTGGCAGCACTTGGTAGAGGTGAAACTGTAGGGGGATTATCTACAAGGGGCAGAGAAGGTTGGTGCGTTGTGGAAGTGGGCGACAGATGTGAAGTCGAAGCAGATTTGGAGGGGTGAAAAGGTCTGGAAAATGGAGGAGGAGGTGCGGCAGCCGACTTAATAGAATGAAAATGTTTTGAACAGAGTTCATCAATAGAGGCCAGGACTTCTGGGTGGTCCCATGGGTCCCCCGGGTTCTCAGGTGATAAAGAATGTTCCATTGAGTCTATGGGCAAGTCAAAAAAATCATGTAGGGGACGTAATCGAGGAGAGAAAGGTCAGTTGGCGCGGTATCAGAGAGATCCAGCTAATTTGTAGGGGAAACAGACAGGTAAGGCGAAAAACGTGATTCACTCTGCACCGAGCATTAGTCAGAATAGGACATGGGAAAAAGACAAGAGATATAGCAGGTGAGCCAGAGAAAAGAAAACAGCCCGACAGTCTATGTCTACTACCCAGCAAGCGAAAGGGACAAAAAGCGAGAAAAGTTGGAAAACTAAGATAGGTCGGAAGTTACCATTGAGTGGGGCCTGGGAAGTTATTAAAAATGGAACATAAGAACGCTGCTACCAGTAGGTTAGTTCTGTTGGAGGGATTCAGAGAGATATCTGGTCCGAATGCAGTCTCTGGAGTTGCAGTTCAGAGCTAATTCAAAACACCGCCATGGGCGCCAAAATCGCCCGCCCGCCATAAATCGCATCGGCGTGTTAAAGTTCTCTCCCTTGTTGATTTTTGCAAATTAGCTTTTGTTAATTTTTTTCTCATAAATTTTTTCAAAATGTTCAACATTTTTTTTAAGAATGTTTAACATATATTTGTATTAAATGTAGTTTCTAAAAAATTAAAAATTATTTTAAAAATTTTTAAATTAGATTTTTTAAAATATAATTAGTAAAACGTTTTTAGAATATTTAATATTTATTTATATTAAATGTAAATTTTAAAAAATAAAATTTGTTTTTTTAATTTTTAATATATATAATTTTTTTTTTAATTTTTTTATATAATTTAGAAAACATTTTTTAAATAAATAAAATCAATTTAAAAATATAAAATCTCGAAAATATCATATAAGTCCATGTGACCCTAACGATACTATACTATACTAGATACTCGTTCATAAATTGGATTCCTTTTTGTCTTTTCATAGCTTGAACACTGTACAACCATCATGAATAACTGCAATAGTAATGATTTAGACATATTAAATCTAACTTTAAAGCAATGTTTGTGTTTGTCTCGTTTTTAATAGACGTAGTCACTTGCACAATAAAGATCCAAAAACTATTTAACAAACAAAATTTACAACCTAACACCTTATCACCAAATCAGGAAAATACTTTAAATGCGTATACAATGAAGCTATTTTATTTCATAGTCAAACAATTTTTTTTGTGGATAACTTTTTTTTTAAGTAAGAATTTATATATTATTTTTCATGGAGAGAAATTACAGTATGGATTGTGATATCAGTGTTTGATTGTGATGAGATTTTCTGAAGGGAAACCAACTCAACCAGACTCTTGACTTTATGATCCACTGAAAATTAAACATACTTGTCTAAATCGTCTTATGGGGAAACCGATTCGATCGAACCATTCATGCACACTGTAAAACAAGAAAGACTATCTTCTGACAGACTCAAAAGATTGGCAGTGCTAGACTTCGACTGCCTATAAAGAATATCCCAAAAATAACTAACATTTTTCAAAATAAAACAAGCCCTCTGACACTTGTGCGCCTGTCGATTGTCATCATGGTGTCTGATGCTCTCTCTTGTCCTCATCTTCCCTGATGTGCTTGTGCACATCTCGCTCGTTAGTCCCCTGGATATCTTGAGAAAGAAATTCCCCTGAAGATGTTGGGGCATTGGTGCCCATTGTTGGTGAGTGCAAGGAGTGGAGCAAGGTCGCAAGCAGAGATTCAATTTGCTCTACACATTGGTCCAGGTGTTCCAATCGAAAGAGGAGGTCGTCGACATCCTTACGAACTGCAAAAACCAAATCTTGAAGAATTGAGACCGAGTCTCCGAGTCCTGGGAACAAAGCACAGTCCAAGTGGAGAATATTTTGGCTCGATGGCGCTTCCAATTGTACAGGGAACTCTTTCGTTTGAGTGTTGAACTCCTCTAGAGAAGGCATAGAAGGTGGCGACGGGGGAGATGGTGGTGGCGAGGGAGCAAAGAGTGGTGGAATCGTTGGGCGTGCAAGGGTTGGTTGTGAAGCCAAGGCCAAATCTGAGAGTGGGCCAGGATCAAAGCCCAGAGAATTTCCCTGTAGATCAAACCACTCAAATCTACAAGCCCACGACGATGACAGAGGCGAAAGACCACTTTGGCTTGGGGAGGATTGAGTGGATGAAGGGGGCGAGGAGCGAGGATATGCGGTTGTCAACTGGCCATGGCCGTTTTGTTCTGGTGCCAAAGAGGGACTCTCTTTGGCTTCCTCCGAAGCCGAGGCATAACCAAGCGTATGTGAGAATGAGGCAGAGGTGTGAACAAGGAGACCAAGGTGGGAACCAGAGAAACTGACAGAGTGCAAGAGCAACCGACAGGAAAGAACAATGGATGAAAACTAGAGAGAGGAGCATCTCCATAAGAAGGAAACTGGGGAGTAAGTGCACACGCACGTAGAAGGACCGGTCGACGTACTTCCTCCATCGCCGGGACAAGAGACCAACGCAAGGCGCACTGTATAAATTAGTTAGGATCGCGCAACATTGAAATGTTGCAGAGATCATAGGGGTGTAATAAAGGCAGGAGGGAGGATGTAGGTGCCAATCATGTGGTACATGGAAAGGTGGAGGACGATGTCTTCTTCCCTGGACGCGTGGAACACTCTAACACCCCATCCGGGGATAATCAAATAATTTATTATTTTGATGAATTTTTTTATTTAATTATATTGATATATTAATGCATAACTTTCAACATATTTATAAAATTAAACAATTTAATATTTTCCTATTAAATTTATTAATTCTTAAATTTTCACATTATAAATAAATATTGTTTAATAATTGTAATAAATGATAAGCAAGAAGAAATTAAAAAATATATCTTATTTGAAAATAATTTAATTTAGTTTATTTTTTAAGAATAAAGTTATAATATTGTGATTAAAGAAATTATATATTAATAAATATGTGCATTACTCTTTCATTATTTCAACATTTCATTTTCTTGTTTAGGGAGTATGATATTTTACACAAAGTTATGATTAAATTTGTTTTAATATTTAAATATGATATGATTACAACTTCAATAGTAAATTTGTAGATGTATTCCTCTTCCCATAATGTTAAAGCTAATAATCAATACATAGTGTAATGGTAATTTATGAGACAACATGGCTCTCATTTTTCACTGTAAGTCTATATAATTCCTGCTCTAAAGGTTTTTAGGGTGTTGAATCCATTTATGCATTCAAAAATGCAATTTAAACAACAACAAATGGAGATTTCATCAAGATCTGCCCGATTCCGGTGAAAAAGTTCAAAAAATCAAATGTTTAAACAACACATTTAAAAAACTATAAAACATTATTATTAGTTAAAGATTGTTCATTAAAAATTATATGACAATTTAAGTGTCTACTATATGTGAATATGAGGTGCAACCACATATTATAAGTGCAACTTTGCATGGAGATTTCATGGCTACTTATATAAAATCATAATGAATATACATCAAAATTAAATGATAATATTTTTTATATAATTAATATATTAATTGTTAGACAATTATTAAATATAAAAGAAATATTTGTTATATTAATTGATATATTGAAACTATTGTGATTTTGGAGAACTTCTCTTAATGTTTCTCGATAGAGAAATACAATTCTAAATAAAGTAATTCCTTACCCTCTTAAGGTTAGATAGACCAATTTTGTCTCAATGGACATTAATCATCATCATCATTATGTTTTTTTTTTTATATATATGTAAATGCTTCAATTTAAACATATCTAACCTAGCAACATCACTGGGAAGTGAATGCCATTAATTGCAAGCATTGTTCAAGATACAAATAATTAGGTGAAATTTAATAGCTTTGACATTTTCTTGCTTATAAGTTTAGAAAATCATGTGTGTTCTAGTTAGGTCATACTTTAGAGTGTCATGGATAAGACTAATATGCCACTACTTTTATGCGTCAATTTATTTTTAAAAACTTTTGAAAAATTTGATTTACACTTATGAGATTATGAATAATTACTAACACCTAGATTTCTCTAATTCTACTTCAACATTTAAAGACATAGAGTAGACATTGTCACTTTTCTTTTGCTTTTAGGCTATATATAAATAATACATTATTACAAGTTGCAATTGTTTCATAATTACTTTAGGTTTTCACTTTGTACTATATACAACTATTGTATTAAAACATAAGAGGCATAAGAGGCAAGTATAAGCAACTTTGTTTCTAATTTCATTTGTTGCACTTTCTCCATACTTGAATTTTATATCTTTCAACTGGAGCAACACTAGAAAATTTCACCAAGGCAAAGTTGTCTAGTTTGTTAAGAGAGTCAAATGTCATTTATATTTTTTTCTAGATTTATGATCTTGGGTCCATTTTCCTCCAACACACACACACACACACACACACACACACACACACACACACACACACACATGCGCGCACGCATATAGGGATGCTATAAAATATTTAAATTCAAGTGATTTGACCAAATTTGACACCTTTATCTGCCAAATTCGATGCCATTGCAACTAATAAACCTCTGGATCTTCTTCAATTTTGGATTGTTTCTCCAATTTTTGAAACATTTCCCCAAATTTCATATACAATATAACTTTGGTAATTTTATCAATTTCCTCTGCAATGCTTCCATACTAGCATATAAAATCTATCACACATCATCTCGGCAAATTTAAACCCATGAATTTCTCAATTACAACCTTTACACAATTTTTTCCACACGAACATTTTATCAAATAGTTAGCCAACAAACTGCGTATCTACCCAATTTTCGTATAACTAACTTTGAAATTAAAGAATTTACTTCGGTTACACCCTCATAACTTGGCCATAATCTCTAATAGTATTGAAATATTATAATTGGAGCATTCAATTTAACAACTATAGGCTTCACATATTGTTTTCCCCAATTATTCTCCATGAGGCATTTTGCCAAATACTTGAGGTGCACACTGTAATTTCTTTATACAAAAGCTAAATTTTGGCTCATACATCCTTCATGTTGTAACTAATAGCTCTATTAATACATTGTAACATACCCACTTGCCTAATTAAGTTGATATCAACATTCTTACATATAATTTATGATAAACAATTGTTATTAAGTTGAAAATGCATTTCCCATAAATGATTACTCCATGACCCATGAGCACCTTCAACCATCTCAACACATAAAACATATTTCTAATCATGCATTGAATAATAATAGTTGGTACATGAACACCTATAGAATCATTCATATGCATTTACAACATTATTAATACATAGTTCTTTCACATGCATATAATTACATCTGCATCATGGTTATGGCCCCTTCTAGCATACCCACAAGGCCATTTACATCAAACTAACATGGTTGATAATTGATTTACATGATAGAAGTTGAATTAATCCCTTAGCAATAGCTATAAAAAAATATTCAAATAGATAATTACTAGATAACTAGACATGCACTCATGAGCCCAATTTCAATTTCCAAACTTGCATATATAGGAAAAGCATAGAATTTCTCATAAATAGTAGCAAAAACAACATTAAACATCATCACATTATAGTAACACAATTTATAATACTTATCTATCATCTATTGCACTTGAGAAAAACAACTCCATATCCATAGGCACCAACTCATTGTTAGGATATTTAGACACTTAAGAGTTAGTTAAGATCTTCTTGGTCTAATGTGTCATTAGGTAAAAGTGTGTTTCTTTAGTATGCATTCGTAGTTAGGAAATTTGACAATCACGATATGTTCCCGACATAGAGTGATCTGACGGTTCATATTCTCCTCGATCTTAACAACCATTGATCCGTGGCTTAACACTCGATTGGTCCATGATATCTATTTAAAGATCATGGATGGTCATTTTAGGATGATCGATTATGAGAAACTCTCTCGTAAAATCTCTCTGTAATTTTTGTCTTCTGCATTAATAAACTGCTCCAAGTGGCTGCGTTGGTTGGGGCCGTGGATGTTTCCACATAGGGGTTTTACCACATCAAAAAATTGGTGTGTTGATCTTGGATTTGGTTGTGTGAGTGGTTACTGAAGGTGTTCATCCTATGTTGGAATATCTGTGTTGTTGAACATGGTATCAGAGCTTGTTTGAAGACCCGCTCCTATTGTAGATCGAGATCGTGAAGCCGAGTTTCCTCATATCCATTTTTTTCCATTTCAATACATTTATGGGTTGAGAGGACTGGTCCATTGCGTTCGGAGCATTCGTTTCAGTTAGGAACATTTTTCGTTTCACTCGAAAAGGTTTATGTTTTCCCAAGATACGACCATTTCAGTCAGATCCGGAGGCATAAAGCCTGAATACGCCATTTTTAAATTTTTGCAGAGTATTATTTTTGTTTTATTTCAGTTTTATATTATTTTTTTCCGGGTTACTACTCTTTTAGATATGTGTATGCTCTTTTCCCCTTGCCCTGTGGAATCTTGGAAAATCAGAAACATATAGGAAAATGTGCATCTTTTGGGTAAGCTAATTGGGATCTAACCCTTGTTGTCATCGAGAAGTGAATTTTTTTTCTTGTGTGAAAATAGTTTTTTTAGCACACTCTCCAAGGCCGTCAACAACAACAACAACAACAATCCTCTTGCTAAACAATACAATATGTTTTGCTAGACCATTTGGTTAAAAGTTGCCTTATTAAGTAAGAGGTCTTGAATTCAAGTCCAACAACAATCCTCTTGCTAAACAATACAATATGTTTTGCTAAACCATTTGGTTAAAAGTTGTCTTATTAAGTAAGAGGTCTTGAGTTCAAGTCTCTCTTTTTGTTAATTGTTTTGAAAAATTTCATGCTCAAATTGGAAAGTGTATTTCACTTCAAGTATAAAAGTGAATTACTATAAGTAGCTTTAATATTTTATTTTAGAGTTATTTATTTTGCATGCAAATTTTCTTTTATAAAGTAATTTCATTGTAAACGTGATCCCCACTTCTCTTTATAAAAGTGGGTCACTTCATAAAGAAACTTACACCACCACGTGGTCCTTTGGTTATCGTTTATGCCTTTTTTTAAAAAGGGCACAACTTTCACATCCGAAGTCCGTTTTCAGTGTTGTTTTTTTTTAAACCGCCTATTTTTTCAAGATCCTTCCATCCAGATCATCACTTTCATTTTTTAAATCCATATTATCTGCATATTTAATATGAATTCTACAAGTAATCTATTGTTTACCAACATCAACTACTTCCAATGGAAATCCTATATGGAGGATTTATTAATGATGCAGGAGCATCACCTTCAAAGTCAAAGACGCAAGCGTGGATGAAAATTAACAACATCTCAACATGACATAGTTTCAAATCAAAAATTAACTTAGGAGTAAATCAAGTTGTTGATATATTTTTGAAAGCAACATTTTTAAATATGTCGTGTTTGTAAACTCGTGAAGGACTGTAAGGGGTTGCAGATATGGAGTGTTGAATCTTATCTGGCAATAACTGTTAGTTATTGTAATAGGACAAAGTAGGTAACCGCTAAGAGTTTGATAGGATAGGTTGCAGATAGGATGAGAGAGCTCGTGGAGCTAGTCCTTAGATAGTTTGTGGTTGCATAGTAAAATTATTAGGAGGATTATGAGATAGAGATAAAGATCAATAGAGCATAATAGAGTAGAAGAAAGACGCAGTGGAGAACTGCAAGATTATGTAATTTGTTTTCATGAATGAATAGAACAGACATAATTGTCCCAAATCCTTGGACTGTGTTCATTTGATGTGTGAATGAATGATGTTATATTCTGTGTATGTCGTTTATTTCATTCCGTTCATGTATGATTGTTCGAAAAGTTGATCATATGAGTTCGTGACGAAACTGGATAAGTTTCAATTGTTTCTCTTCTAAAACTCGTATGCAAGGTGTGCATATCGAACACAAGGAGTGCGTTGATTGAGTCTTAGATTGACTCAGAGGAGTTCAGAGAGAACAAAGGAAACTTAGACCAGGTGCAAGGAGTGCACAACGTCAAGAAGTGACCAAGCATCGAACAACCAGAACAGAGGAATGCCAGGTGGGCGAGAAAAAATTCTTTTCAAGAAATCCTTCGATTTGAGTTATCGAAATCTCGAGAACACAAGGAGTGCATGGGAAGTTGGGATCCTTTAAGGATCAATATCAGAAGGGATAACACTTTTCATAAGTGTTGACGAGATCCAAGAGTCAGACTTGTAGGAGGAGCAAATGTTCGAAACCTTTGAAGACTAATAAATATTTTAAGTTAGAAGAAATCAAAAGATCAGGAGGAGGAGTGGCAATGGCTGTTGGATCATAGAGAAAAGGATCAATAGCCGTCTGATCCATTTAAGGTGTAGGAGCCTTAATGCTTCACACGCACATGAGAGAGAACCTATCAAGATTTAAGACTTGAGATTTCTGAAGCCCGAAGAGGAGGGAAGCCGAAGTGAAATCTCAGTCGTTCGATCATCCGAAGCAGACTTGAGTCGTCGGATCGCCCGAAGTGAACCTCAAGCGTCGAATTGATCGAGCGAATCTGAATCGTCAGATATCATAAGCTCAAGAGGATGAAAGATTGAAACTTGAGATTCCTGAAGCGTGAAGATACAGAGATCCGAAGTAAATCTGGACCGCCAGATCTAGAGGAGACGTGGCATGAATTTGTGGAATCCAGGTAAAGTCCCGAAGTGATTCATAGCCATCGGATATAAGACAGACGTGACATAAATCCATGCACTCTGGGTAAAGACCCAAATTAATCCTTGATCGTCAAATCAGGAGGACACGCACCAGTGGATTATAGCCTTTGCATAAAAGGCATTGGGATGAAGGGTGAAGTTTGAGATTTGAGATCTTAGAAGTCTGAAGACCCGAAGGAGATCTCGATCGTTGATCAAGAAGGGGGGGTCACATGATTGTTGATTTGAGTTGAAAGTTCAAACACCCAAAGTGAAGGTAGGACCTTTGATTGGAGGACAGGTGTCCGCAGATCATCAACTCCGACAGATTGACATACAGAGGAAAGCGAGGTTGAGATTTCAAAAGTTCGAAGTCTGAAATTGTGAAGGAGATCGCAGCCGTTGGTTCAATAGGGACAGATCTGATCCGTAGATTTGAAAGGTGCATATCTGAACCATCAGTTCGGGCAGTATTTTCAAGATCATGAGATCGATGATCCCTTAACATTTCGGTGGCAGGAGTTGCGTGGAATTTAAAAAACATTGAGGCATGACATAATCACATGGTCACATGAAGTCTCCGCCCAAGGTCACATCAAGAAGGTGTTTATAAAAAAAAGAGATAATTCCCAGTACTATAATATTTCGTAGGAGAGCGAAAGGGAAGGTTGCAGGTACTCTCAGACCTGCACCAACAAGCCGAAAGGGCCTATGTTTAGATACAAAAGGGGACCATTAAGGTTCCAGAGAGTCATTTGAAGTCAATAATCGAAGATCCTTTGACCGAGAGGTCATGTAGCCCTACGTGGGAGTAGGGGGTCTGCATTAGGTGGTATCAGAGCTAATTTTGAGATTGTTTGCAAAAAACAAGAAAAGGAGAAAGGAGGTAAATTGATATCATTTGTGGTATCAAGAAATTGATTTATGTTTGTAGGTGACGTAGTGGAATCATTCCACCCAGAAGGCATAGAGAGAATGCATAAATGGAAGAAGAAATTAGGCAACTCCAAATGAGACTGGATGCCATGGAAACCGTGCAGAGGAGAGCACCAGACGCTGGAGATATAAGTAAAGCTGAGAGCGAAGAGATAAAGGTCAAAGAAAATGTAGTAGAGGGTGCTGCACAAGATCGCTTAATAAAAGTTGTTTCAAGGATAGGAGCCAGAGTAAGAATAGAGGTACCAATGTATGAAGGCAATTTAAAAGTTGAAGAATTGTTAGATTGGGTACGTTCTATGGACAAGTACTTCGATTATGAAGATATCGAAGAAGACAATATGGTGAAGCATGCAGTGACAAGACTGAAAGGTCATGTAGCGCTATGGTGGGAAGAACTGCAAGACGAATGCAAGAGCAATGGTAAGGAGAAAATTAAAAGCTTGGATAGGATGGTAGCCAAGATGAAAGCCAAATTTATCCTGAAGGACTATCAAATCAATATGTTCAGAAGATTGCAGAACCTGAGACAAAAGAGCTTATCAGTGAAGGAGTACACTAAGAAATTTTACAGACTGAACATCAGGGTTGGACTGAAAGAGAATGAAGATGAAAAAACAACTAGGTATATCAATGGTCTGAGATATGAAATAAAAGAGGAGATCAGCATGATGTATGTTAGTAAAGTCAAGGATTCTTATCAAGCAGCCTTGAAAGATGAAGAAAAATTGGCCAAGAAACAAAGCCAATGAAGCAAAGGAGGAAATTCAAGTAGAGGTAAGGGAACCAACAAAGAGAAGTTCCAAAAGATGAAGCATAAAGATGACAAACAACATAGTCACCATGAGAAAGGTGGAAGTTATAAAGAAGGACAACATGGAGGAAGAAGCTCTTTTTCCAGAGGAAGAGGAAGAGGAAGAGCCAAAGGAGGTGAAGTTAGATGTTATACCTGTGGAAAACTAGGGCACAAGTCTTGGGAATTCCCCGAGAGAAATAAAGAAGGAGGAGGCGAAGCACACATTGCTGAAGCACAGAAGCATGTGGAAGAAGAAGCAACATAAGGAGGAAAGAACCTCATGGTGAGGAAAATTATTCTGAAACCAGAGGAGGAGGTAGAAGAACCCGTTCAATGAACAAGTCTATTCATAACTGCTTGCAAGACGAAGGACAAAGTTTGCAAGGTGATCATAGACAGTGGGAGCACTGACAATCTAGTATCCACAGAGATGGTGTAGAAACTGGAGCTGAAGACAACTGCACATCCAAACCCATACAAGGTATCAGGGTTGTAGAAAGGACATCAAGTAATGGTAACTCAACAATGCCGAGTTGAATTTAAAATATGAGGTTATAGGGATGAAATATTGTGTGATATAATTCCTATGGATGTCTGTCATATTTTATTGAGGAGACCATTGTAGTTTGACAGAAAAGTTATTCATGATGGAAGAAAGAATACTTATACCCTAGAAAAGAATGGTATGACACATATGTTGTTACCCATAGAATACAAAGAACAAAAGAGGGAAGCTAGTTCGAGTATACTTCTCATGAGTGGGAAGGAACTCTTGAATGAAGTCAAGAAGGAGAAAGAAATGCAGTTTTATGTAGTGAGGAAGCCTAGAGTTATCCTTACAAATACTTATGTGGAATATTTTCCTGAAGAAATCCAGGAACTGTTAGAAAACTTTGCTGACATAGTAGTGGATGAGTTACCTCACTCATTGCTACCCATTAGGAGTATAAGCGATCATATTGACCTTATTCCAGGAGCTAGTTTACCAAACAAAGAAGCTTATAGGTTGACACCTAGGGAGAATGAGGAATTCAAAAATCAAGTCCATAATTTGTTGGATAAAGGTTTAGTCGAGAAAATCCTAAGCCCATGCGCAGTACCGACTGCGTTAATTCCAAAGAAGGACGGAGAATGGAGAATGTACATAGATTCCAGAGCCATCAACAAGATAACCATTAGGTATAGATTCCCTTTACCAAGGATGGATGATTTGATGGATTGTTTGAGTGGAGAAAAATATTTTTCCAATATAGACTTGAAGAGTGGATATCATCAAATAAGAATGAGAGAGGGAGACGAATGGAAAACAACATTCAAGACAAATGAAGGATTTTTTGAATGGTTGGTCATGCCATTTGGGTTAAAAAATGCACCGAGCACCTTTATGAGATTGATGAATGAAGTGTTGAAATAATTCATAGGAAAATTTGTCATAGTATATATGGATGACATACTAATCTTCAGTAAGATAAAGAGAGAACACTTAAGACATTTGACATCAGTGATGGAAAAATTGTAGTAGGAAAAATTGCTGATGAATCTGAAGAAAAGTTCTTTTATGAAGACATAACTCATATACTTGGGTTTTGTGATCTCTTCAAATGAATTGAAGATGGATCTAGAAAAGGTGAGAGCAATCAAAGAATGGTCATCACCAAGCAACATATTTGAGGTAAGAGGTTTTCATGGGTGAGCAAGTGTTTATAGAAAGTTTATCAGAAATTTTAGTGGTATATGTGCACCCATGTTGGAAATTGCGAAGAAGAAGCACAAGTCCTTTAGTTGGACGGATGAAGTTGAAATTTTTTTCAAAGTGTTGAAGGAGAAGATCAGAAAACAACCAATTCTAGTCTTACTAGATTTTGGAAAAACATTTCAAGTGATATGTGATGCAAGTGGATTAGCTATTGGAGTAGTCTTGAGTCAGGGTAATAGGCCAGTTGCTTATTTCAGCGAGAAATAAAATGACACCAAGAAGAAGTATTCCACATATAACAAAGAATTTTATGCAGCGATTCAATCTTTGAAGAAGTGGAGGCACTATCTAATTCCTAAATAATTTGTCTTGTACAGTGATAACCAAGCTTTGCAGTTTATTACTAAGCAAGAAAAGTTGAATCATAGACATGCTAAATGGGTAGAATTTATGCAGAACTTTACTTTTGTTATTAAACATATTGCTGGATCTGCTAACAAAGTTGTATATGCTTTGAGCATGAGGAGTTTGATTGTACATGAATTTCAAGTGGAGACCTTAGGGTTTAAACACCTCAAGGAAATGTATCGAGAAGATTCAGATATGAGGGAAGCTTATGAGGCATGCAAGAATCCTTTTTTGGGAGACAAAATCCCATGGAATGAATATTTGATCCAGGATGGATTATTGTTCAAAGGAAGCCAATTATGCATACCGAAATTCTCAATGAGAGATAACTCGCTAAAAGAGAAACACAATGGAGGTTTAGATGGACATTTTGGTCATGATAAGACACTTGGATAACTGAGTAATTCACATTATTGGCCAAGCATGAGGGCATAGGTGAAAAGGTTTGTGAACAAATGAATAATTTGTCAGTATGCAAAAGGAAGACAACATAACACTGGTTTGTATCATCCATTACCAATTCCAGAGAGGCTGTGGGATGCAATCAGTATGGATTTTGTTTTGGGATTGCCTAGAACTTAGAAAGGGAGCAATTCCATATTTGTTGTGTGGACAGATTTTCAAAAATGGCACATTTCATACCATGCTAGAAAACAAACGATGCTACACACATAGGCAATTTGTTTTTCAGAGAAGTAGTGAGACTACATGGATTGCCGAGGAGCATAGTCTCAAATAGGGACACCAAATTTGTAGGACACTTTTGGAGGACTCTATGGAAGAGGTTGGGGAATTTGTTTTCCTTTAGTTCAACATATCACCCTCAGACATATGGACAGACTGAAGTAGTAAAAAGGAGTCTGGGAAAATTGTTAAGAAGTTTAGTCACTAAGCAAGGTCGTCAATGGGATCAAATTCTGGCACAAGAAAAATTTGCATTTAACAATTTAGTGAACTAAAGCACAAGGAAAAGTCCTTTTGAAATTATGTATGGTATACATCCAAGAGGGATTACAGATTTGAGAGATCTAAATCAAGAAGAGTTCAGAAGTGCTGGAGTAGAGGATTTTGCAATAGAAATGAAGAAACTCCATGACAGAGTTAGAGAACAGCTACAAAACATCAGCCATAAATATAAGAACATAGTTGATCAGAAGAGGAGAGAAGTTCAATTCGAAGTTGGAGAGAAAGTTTTATCTCATTTGAGAAAAGAGAGGTTTCCAAGGGGAAAATATAACAAGTTGAAGATGAAGAAGATATGACCATGTAGGATTCTCAGAAAATTCACAGGTAATGCTTATGAAATTGAGTTTCCAGACAATGTTGGGATATCACTGATATTCAATGTTTCATAACTGTATCCTTACTGGAGAGATGAGGAAGGAGAATCATATGATCAGAAAGAAGTTCAGTGGGAAGAACAATTTCCCACAGCAGAAAAACCTCAGATGGAGAAAATCATTGAACAAAGAGGTGGAAAGAAGACCAGGAGGAAGACATATCCTAAATATTTAGTGAAGTGGAAAGATCATCCAGTGGAAGATGCAAGTTGGGTTATAGAACATGATATTTTGAAGCATGGAAAAATAATGCAGGAGCTCATGGACAATAGTCCATGAAAATTTTAACTAGAGGAGTATGATGCAAGAGCATCACCTTTAAAGTCAAAGACACAAGCGTGGAGGAAAATGAACGACATCTCAACATGACAGAGTTTCAAATCAAAAATTATCTAAGGAGTAAATCGAGTTGTTGAGATATTTTTGAAAGCAACATTTTTAAATATGTCGTGTTTGTAAAGTCGTGAAGGACAATAAGGGGTTGTAGATATGGAGTGTCGACTCTTATCTGGAAATAACTATTAGTTATTGTAATAGGACAAAGTAGGTAAATGCTAAGAGTTTGATAGGATAGGTTGCAAATAGGACGAGAGAGCTCGTGGAGCCAGTCCTTAGATAGTTTGTGGTTTCATAGTAAAATTATTAGGAGGATTATGAGATAGAGATAGAGATCAATAGAGAAAAATAGAGTAGAAGAAAGACACAGTGGAGAACTACAACATTATGTAATTTGTTTTCATGAATGAATAGAACAAACATAATTGTCCCAATCCTTGGACTGTGTTCATTTGATGTGTGAATGAATGAATGTTATATTCTGTGTATGTTGTTTATTTCATTTCCTTCATGTATGATTGTTCTAAAAGTTGATCATATGAGTTTGTGATGAAACTGGATAAGTTTCAATTGTTTCTCTTCTGAAACTTGTATGCAAGGTGTGCATCTTGAATGCAAGGAGTGTGTCGATTGAGTCTCAAATTGAATTAGAGGAGTTCAGAGAGAACAAAGGAAACTTAGATCAGGTGCAAGGAGTGAACAACGCCAAGAAGCGACCAAGCGTCAAAGAACCAGAACAGAGGAATGCCAGGTGGGCAAGAAGAATTTCTTTTCAATAAATCCTTCAATCTGATTTATCGAAATCCCAAGAACGCAAGGAGTGCATAGGAAGTCGGGATCCTTTAATGATCAAAGTCAAAAGGGATAACACTTTTCATAAGTGTTGATGAGATCCAAGAGTCGGACTCATAGGAGGAGCAAAGGTTCGAGACCTTTGAAGACTGATAAATCTTCTAAGTCGAAAGAAATCAAAAGATCAGGAGGAGTGACAGTGGTCGTTGGATCATAGAGAAAAGGATCAACAACCGTCTTATCTGTGTAAGGTGCATGGGACTTAATGCTTCACATGAACAGGAGAGAGAACCTATCAAGATTTAAGACTTGAGATTTTTGAAGCTCGAAGAGTCGAGAAGAAAAAGTGAAATCTCAATCGGTCGATCATCCGAAGTGGACCCAAGCTGTAG
This sequence comes from Picea engelmannii, assembly GCA_009831015.1. Classification (NCBI taxonomy): domain Eukaryota; kingdom Viridiplantae; phylum Streptophyta; class Pinopsida; order Pinales; family Pinaceae; genus Picea; species Picea engelmannii. The sequence goes on from ML807860.1 coordinate 41,924, forward strand.
GATCACCCGAAGTGAACCTCAGGTGTCGAATCGATCGAGTGAATATGAGTTGTCAGATATCGTAAGCTCAGGAGGAGGAAAGATTAAAACTTGAGGTTCTCGAAGCGCGAAGAGCCGGAGATCCGAAGTAAATATGGATTGCCATATCTAGAGGAGACGTGACATGAATCCGTCGACTTTGGGTAAAGTCCTAAAGTGATTCATAGCCATAGGATCTAAGATAGACATGGCATAAATATATGCACTCTGGGTAAAGTAATCCTCGATCGTTAGATCAGGAGGACACGCATCAGTGGATTATAGCCTTCGAATAAAATTCATTGGGACGAAGGGTGAAGTTTGAGATTTGAGATCTCAGAAGTCTGAAGACCCGAAGGAGATATTGACCGTAGATCAAGAAGCGAGGGTCACAGGATCATTGATATGAGTTGAAAGGTCAAACAACCGAAGTGAAGGTAGGACCATTGATTGGAGGACAGGTGTTTGCAGATCGTCAACTCCGGAAGATTGACGTACGGAGGAAAGAGAGATTGAGATTTCAAAAGTCTGAATTCTGGAATTGTGAAAGAGATCACAACCATTGGTTTAAGAGGGATATATCTGATGTGTAGATTTGAAAGGTGCAGATCTTAACTGTTAGTTCAGACAATATTGTCAAGATCGTGAGATTGACGATCCTGTAGCATTTCGGGGGTAGGAGTTGCGTGGAATTTAAAAAATATTGAGGGTGGGCCATAATTTCATGGTCACGTGATGTCACCGCCCAAGGTCACATCAAGAAGGGGTTTATCAGAAAAAGAGATAACACCCAATACTTTGATATTTCGTAGGAGAGCGAAAGGGAAGATTGTGGGTACTGTCAGACCTGCACCAACAAGATGAAATGGCATGTGTTTAGATACAGAAGGGGACCATTAAGGTTCCAGAGAGTCATTTTAAGTCAAGAATCGAAGATCCTTTGACCAAGAGATCATGTAGACCTATGGGGGAGTAGAGGGGCTGCATCAATTAAGAAGTAAAGGCTTGTACCAGATTACCTTGGGAAAAGAAACAACACCCATTGATGCTGATAATAAATTCAAATGGGATAATAGGAATGACGAAGCACGCAGATTAATCAAAATGTCCATCTCTCCTGATTTAAGGTTCCACCTTCAATCAATTGATAAACTCAAAGAAGCTTGGGAAAAGATTGAATATGTGTTTGGTAAACACAATATTATTCGAGCTCAACAATTAGAAAATCAAGTACTAACTTTAAGTCCAAGTGATTTTTCTTGTATTGAAGACTATCTATCTAAGTTTAAAACACTCAGAACTTTATGTGAATAATGTAAGATAAAGAAAGATGAATATTGTTGCATCTATCTTATTCTTTCTAATCTAGGTAGTGCATATTCTGTGTTTGTATATAACTTTTATGCCAGGCAAGAGGCTCTAGAGACAACTTATGTAAAACCCACTCTTGAGAACGTTTTTGATGCTTTGATTAGAGAGAAAGATAAGCTCATACAACTTGGAGTGATCAACACTGTAGGTACCTCCAACAAAGCCTTAGTCGTCCATCAGAAAGATAAATCCAAGAATCCCAAGAAGCAATATCAATGCCACAACAACAAGCAATATAAGGGTCCTAAACCCACTCAGACAACTTCAGCTCTTAATGGTGACAAAGGAGAAAAATATAAAAATAAGAAGACTGACAAACATTGCAACTTTTGTGATAAATATGGTCATGATGAGTGCAAATGTTTCAAGAAGATGGCAGTTTTAGAAACAATGATGAAGAAGCACAACATCAATATTTATTCTTCTTCTTCTTCTTCTTCTAACGGACATGCACTTTCTTCTTCTGGTTTCTCCTTCAATACAAATTATGATGAGTGGCTTATTGATTATGGAGCATCTTATCATATGGCTACGTATAGAGACATATTTTGTGCTCTAAATGAATGTAACACCAATAAAATATTTTTTGGTGATGATAGATCTCTTAGTGTTAAAGGATCTAGAATAGTTCAAGTAGAAAATGGTCATTTCAATGATGTATTATGTGTTCCAAGTCTTTCTTGTAAAATTCTATCAGTATATCAAATCACTCATTCAGGTGAAGGTAAAATCGTAGATTTTTCACCTCACCAAGTTATAATCAAGGATCTAAAAGATCATAAGAATGTTCTTGCAACTGAAATTGTTGATGATATTACTAGGTTGTACAAGTTTGATAACTTTGGGTCATCATCTTTTTCATCATTTTTTGTTGCTCATAGCGACGACTTGAGAAAACTTTTTCATGAGCGGTTTGGTCATCTAAACTATCGCTCATTGCAACAATTATGTAATCAATAGATGGTTTCTGGTCTTCCTCCTATTTCATGTAGAGATGGTGTTTGTGTCAATTGTGTTCTCGACAAACATCATCAGGACAATTTTGACAAACATGCCTCTTGGCACGCCTCAGGCCCTTTGCAACTTGTTCACAGTGATTTGTGTGGTACACTTTCTTCTCCTTCTTTTTCCGGGTGCAAGTATTTCTTAACTTTCATTGATGAATTTTCCAGACGTACTTGGGTTTACTTATTAAAACTTAAAAGCAAAGTTTTTGACAATTGTTTGGCCTACAAGGCCCTTGTAGAAAATCAATATGGACATCAAATTCAAAGGTTAAGAAAATATAATGGAGGCAAATATGTGAACAATACTTTTACAAGTTATTGCACTACACAAGGCATCCAAATGCAACACACTGTTCCATATACACCACAAAAAAATGGTGTTGCTGAGAGAAATAACTGCACATTAAAATAAATGGCTAATTGTATGATCCAATCTAAGGGATTAAGTCTAAAGTATTGGGCATAAGCCATCAACTGTGCAAATTACATAGTAAATCACACTCCCACAAAGGCTCTTACAAATATAACACCGGAAGAAGCTTGGACTAAAATTAAACCATATGTAAGTCACTTCCATGTATTTGGCAGTATAGCATGGGCTCACATTCCTGATGAGAAAAGGAAAGCATTACAGCCTAAAAGTGAGAAGTGTATATTTGTTGGTTATTCTGAAGATGTCAAAGGTTATAGACTTCTTTAACCACATTGTAATGAAATTATTATTAGAAGAGATGTTAAATTTGATGAAAATCTCTTGTCCTGCGAGACTAATTAGACGTTTGTGCCTTCTTTGGCCTGCGAGCCTAATTTAGTGTTTGTGTCTTCCTCGACCTGTGAGCCATCTTCAACGTTTGTTCCTTCTTTTGTTCTGGTTTCTTCTTCAGATGATGATAGTGAGGAGGAAAATCTACCTCCTCCTTCTCACCTTCCTCCAGATGAGTCCCTTGAACCAACACCAACTCCAGCTCCACCGCTTCCTAGATGGGGCCATTCAACATGAGAATTAGTTGGTGATCTTGTCGATGATCCTTAATATCAACGTTAGACACGTTCATAGTTCCAATGAGCCTCTTCTCTTTTGGCTCAAGTTTCAGAGACTCATGATCCAAAGACATTTGTAGAAGCTTTAGGTCATCCAGATTGGGATACAACAATGAATGAAGAGTAGCATTATTTAATGGAAAACGATACTTATGATATTGTACCTCTTCCAAAAGGAATACAAATTGTCATATGTAAATGGGTCTACAAAACTAAGTATGCATCAGATGGAAGTGTTGAAAGATACAAGGCTCAGTTAGTTTCCAAAGGATTTTCCCAAGTTGAAGGAATTGACAATAATAAAACCTTTTTCCCTGTAGCCAAATTGAATTCCATCTGCCTTGCTCTTGCCCTTGTTGCCTCACATAAATGGGAGGTCCATTAGATGGATGTTAAACCTGCCTTCTTGCAAAGAAATTTGCAAGAATAAATCTACATGGAACAACCTCCTGGCTATGTCCAGAATGAATCTCTCCTTGTTTGTTTCCTTAATAAATCTCTTTACGGTCTTAACCAAGCTCCCTGAGCTTGGTATGCCAAAATGGACAACTTTCTTATTGACACCAGATTCTCTAGATGCCATTCTGATCCTAATGTCTATACCAAGAAAGTAGGAATCCATCTCATAATCCTTATCCTTTATGTTGATGACCTTATCCTTACTTGTATTGACTCAAAACTTTTAAACCATGTGAAAACCATCCTTAAGAAGAAATTTGAAATGACAGACTTAGGTTTTTTGCACTATTTCCTTGGCCTCCAAGTTTTGCAAACCAATGAAGGAATTTTTATTTCCCATTCTAATTATTCGTGTGACCTTCTTCGTCGCTTTCACATGGATGATTGTAAAACAACCCCTTCTCCCTTCCAATATGGAGTCAAGCTTACTTCCACCTGTACTTATCCCGAAGTTGATGCCACCCTATACCGTCAGTTAGTTGGTAGACTCTTATACTTGACTCATACCCATCATGATGTTTCCTTTATTGTTGGTCTTGTTTCCCGGTATATGCAAACACCCCATGAAATCCTTTGGAAAGAAGCTAAAAGGATACTTCACTATGTTCATGGTATAGTTCAGTTTAGGATACATTACAATTTAGGGGGGACTTATTTATTGATTGGTTTCACTGATTCATATTGGGTTGGGGACCTCGATGATCAGAAGTCTACTGTAGGTTATTCCTTCAACCTTGGTTCAGGACCTGTCACTTGGGCTTGTAAGAAACAACATGTTATTGCACTTTCTTCAGCAAAAGCATAGTACCAAGCAACAATAAATGCAAGTCAGGAAGCCTTGTGGCTTCGAGAGATCCTTTTAGAGTTTGGATTCCAGCAGCAACATCCGACCAGCCTTTGGTGTGACAATCAGAGTGCCATCAAGCTCACTAAAGACCCAGTTCAACATCAGCGTAGTAGGAACATCGAGCTACACATGCACTTCATCATAAAGCTCATTCATGATCAAGTTATTGAAGTGCTCTTTTTTCCTACAAAAGATCAAGTTGCAGACATTTTCACAAAGTCTCTTACAGAAACAAAGTTTTCCAAACTTTGATCTATGTTAAGAGTTCATGAAGTTGTCATTAAGGGAGGATAGGCTCTAATGCCTCCTTCCTTCTCCTATTGTTTCACTATTGTAAATCCTTCAATCCTATCCTAAGTTGTTCTTAAGGGGGGATGTTAGGATATTTAGACACTTAGGAGTTAGTTAAGATCTACTTGGTCTAATGTGTCATTAGGTAAAAGTGTGTTTCTTAGTGGGTTTCTTTAGTATGTATTAGTATGCATTCGTAGTTAGGAAATCTGATGGTCATGATATGTTCCCAACATAGAGTGATTAGACGATTCATATTCTCATCGATCTTAATGACCATTGATTCATGGATTAACACCCGATTGGTCCATGATCTCTATTTAAAGAGCATGGAGGGGCATTTGGCGATGATCGATTGTGAGAAACTCTCTTGTAAAATCTCTCTGTAATATTTTTCTTTTGCATTAATAAACTTCTCCAAGTGGTTGCATTGGTTGGGGCCGCTGATGTTTCCCCGTATGGATTTTACCACGTCAATACATCAATGTGTTGATATTTGATCTGGTTGTGTGAGTGCTTACTGAAGGTGTCCGTCCTCTGTTGGAATACCTGTTTTGTCGAACACTCATGTAGGTTCCACCCATGTGCTAGGCAATGTAACAACAAAAGGGGATTTACTGGTTATGGTTATGGTTTCCATCACTCATCCCAACAACTAGTTATTACATCTAGGGAATTACCTTTCAACCCATTATTCATACAACACTCCCACTCTCCAGCTTCAATTTTCCCCTCAACCCTACACATCACAAGGAATGGGATCCCCTTCATTGCTAAATAGTTCCTCAGGCTATCCCACTTCCTTCTAGAGCTCTAATGTAGGTTTGCTAGGAAATCTCTGTTGCTAGAAACAAGGAAACTTCAGTTATAAATCAATTCCTCATATCCCATAAATAACCCATGGACACAGTCATGGATTCCACATAATTTTCATGGATTTATTTTTATGAAAACCATACTATGGTAATAGAATTGCCTCTTCCACTGACATACAAATTAGAGAATAATTCAAACTGTGGCATTCCCCCCTAAAAAGAATTGTAATCAATCCCTTCCCAAGGTTGCATGCACTATAGAATTGCATGGACATCATATTCTCCCCAATAAAACTTAAGAAATAACATAATACAAACAATATAAAGGGATATGAAGGCTTGGAGTAATGTCACACAATAACAACTATAAAATATTATTTTATTGACTCCTCTACTTCCCCTCTTGTTGGTTCACTACCCCCATGGTGATCTTAAGAAGTTACCATCCCCCAAGTGCACCTATTTATTAGTTTATTAATTATATTAATAATTCAAATATAATGAAATGGTATTTTACTTACCCACTTACCATATACTTACACATTATGGTCATATGCTCATAGAGAGTATTACAATTTTCAAGTTGGAAGATTGCATGGAAACAACATGATACTTACTAGATTACATAATTTATTATGTTGATGACATATAAGAACTCTACATAAGCATTGAAGGATTACTTGTGCACATTGCATGACCCATAAATCAATGTGTCATGTAGCCATATCTTTGTTTAAAAGTATGGTTTAACTTTAATCCTTTATTGTGCTTCTTTGATAAACCCTTTCATTTACTCAAGTTGTTATGATTCAAATGCTTAAAACATAATAACAGAACAAAAGTACACATCATGTATAGAATGTGAGCATGGAGAAAAAATCCAAAATAGATAAGTTGTACAATAACTCCTTAAATAATAAGAGAACCTCCTCCAAATAACCAAATACATTCATACATCACAATTCACATGTCCTCAATAATGAATGCATGATATCTATATATACCTATTCTCAACTACACATGAGCCCCCTTTACTATTAGGCTGACCCTATTACATATATATTTACACATTACATGTACATTTAGCCCCATCAATGCCCCCCCTTGGGGTCATATCATATACATTTAACTCTATATATGCCGCCCTTGGGTCATAACATAGTACCCTCCTTAAAAACATTTTGTCCTCAAAGCTTGCAATTAAAGGCTTCACATGTGATGAAACCAAGTAATACGATTTTTTTATGTTCCTACTTTCGTTTTTCCATTGATGATGATCCATCCATCCAAAATCAATTCCTTTTGGTCGTAATCCTCGGTGGCTAGTTGCTACATAATTATTTTTCCTTTGATTCCATGTATTGTTGTTAAAGCTTCTCCAATTTGTAGCAGATGTTGGTTTATGATAATATTTTGTTGAATAATGGTTTTGTGATTCCTTGTTCCATGAATATTGATAAGTAATCCATCTTCATCCTTGATAAAACTGATATCAACATTTTTTTCTTCCTTGAAATATTTCATGGTAATGAGGGTGTCGATATGGTTTCACATTTACTGGTTTTCCTTCACTCTGCACATGTATTTCATCTATATTCTTTTTAGAGACAATGACATCCTCTATCCTCTTTGATTGGTATTTGATTACTCTATACTTGGAGATAATACCATCATATTTGGCATGTACATCCTCTAGATGAAGTTCAACTTCTTAAAATATCTTTTTATGACCTTCTTGAATCTTTTCTTCTCTCTCTGTTTGAAACTACATTTTCACCCCATTTATAAAATTTTGATGTCATTCTTCAATTCTGGATTTCATTTCTAATTTTACCTCATCATTATTTAGGGATTCCTCGACCTTCTTGCAAAGTTAAGATCTTTGTTTCTTATTGTTTTTGATAATTCTTATTTTCTTCTTTCAATATATTAACCTCATCCAATAGTTTTTTATTATGGTTTCGTAATCTACATATCTCTTCATCTTTCTTTTTCAAATCTTCCCTTGACTCCGCATTTTCCCACTTTCCTTTGGTATTCTTTCCCTGTTTTAATTTTTGAACTTTATTAACAAGTGATTCATTAAGGTCTCGTACCTTAAATATATCATCACCCCTCTTCTTTATCTCTTCTTTTTCTTATTTTAAATCCTCTTGAATTTTATACGTTGCCTCCATTTTTGTATCCCTAATCCATTTATTTGGGAGGCATTCTTCAAATTATTCCCAAGTGATCTTCCATCTAATATCAAAATCAATACTCATCCACCACTCATGATCTTCAACAAAAAAAAAACTTCTTGTTGTGAAAGGATTCCTATCATATTCCTTTACTAACCTCAATAATTCCATAAGATTGATTTTGTCTTTATCTCATCTCCTATAAATTTAGGTATTTCCATTGATTCTTAACTGAGGTCTAACCACAATCCTCAACTTAAAACTTCAATATATAAGGAATAATGATATCAATTAGTTATAATCATTTTTCCCAATATAATATTCTATGTTTTCTCTTTCCAATGGATTTTGAATAAGCTCAATTAGATATCTCAATCATAATTGATGTTAGTTTTAAGTGAACATACCTTTAAAACCCTGATTTGGAGTTTGTCCTTCTGGGCGACCTTCCTTCTAATGTATTTATGAAATTTCGGCTCTTCTGAGTCTGAAAAATCCTACTTGTAATACTTTGATATGCATTCTCTGCAATTCCATAGGCCTGACCAAAATTTGATGTGCCAAATGAAAGTTATCATAACTTTCCCAAGCCTTACTGAAGAGGATATGATTGTTTGACTCAAAACACCTGTTTGAGACTAGTTATATGACTAGTCAAAAACCCTATCTTCGGCAAGGTATATATTTGAAAGTGTAATGAATCAGAACATGAAATTTGTACTAAAGATACCTTGATATGTATTATAAATAGCCTCCAAGTTTTGTTTTCTAAATCATCCCATAATTTTTTTTATAGAGAAAATTCTAAGATGACTTGCTTGGAGAAGAAAAACCCGAGGATTGATGCTCTAATCCCAAATGTTATGATCCAATTGCTTAAAATATCATAACAGAACAAAAAAACACACCATGTGCAGAATGTGAGCATGGAGCACAACTCTATTATAGACAAGAGAGATAAATTACACAATAACTCCTTAAAGATTAGGATAAGCTCCTCTAAATAACCAAATACATTCATACATCACAATTCACACGTCCTCAATAATGAATACATGATCTCTATATATACCTATTCACACCTATAGATGAGGCCCATTTACTATTAGGCTGACCCTATTACATATATATTTACACATTACATGTACATTTAACCCTATATATGCCCCCCCTTGGGATCATATCATACACATTTAACCCTATATGCCTCCCTTGGGTCATAACAATAAAAACAACAAAAAAATACCTTTTCTAACTTAATAGTGTATGATTTCTAATCATGCTGAAAAACTAAGGGATTTTCGAGAAAAACTTCCCCTAAAATGCCTCTTCGAAAGTAGTTAGAGAATGTAATTTAGATTTATAGAAATAAGAGAGCCACAAAGGAGTTATTCCCAACATCAAAGAAAATTACATAACATAAACAAAGATTAAATGCAAAGTGTACAAAGTTTGAAAAAACTATTAAATGTAGGTTGGTTATTAAATACATAGCTTTCATGCTTGATGAACTTTTTTTTTGGTTTATTTGAAGTTTAACAATTTCTCATATGGGAGAAATAATTTGTTCATGAGAAAATCCCTCTAAGAGTTATGTTTTAAATAATTATTACAAGATTGATTGTAATGAACCAATCCTCAAAATATCATAACATAACAAAAGTACACACCATGTACATAATGTGAGCATGGAGCACAACTCCAATATAAATAAGTTACACAATAACTCCTTAAATAATAGGGGAACC
>ML807860.1:71599-88276 GCA_009831015.1 Picea engelmannii
AGATCTGCACATATGTATATGGATGTTATAATTCCTCTTCTTTCCTCATTCTTTCACTAAGTTTCTCAAATGGTTAATTAACGCATGCAAAATTAAAACTCAACCATAAGTCATTAAAAGATCCTACGGATCACCTAGTTAGGAGACACTCATTAAATGAGAATTTGGGGAACAAAGAGACAACTAAGAGAGAAAATAGAAACACATTGGGGAATGTGAGAGACATTGGGTTTTTAAATAAAATAGAAATGATATTTACTTGTGCAACTTGGGGAGAGTGTGACAAATGTGTGGGTGAATAATCCTAATTAAATTAATTAAAAATATAATTAATTGTGCATGAAGACATGTGTCATTGGAGACTTTTCTATAAAAAAAATGTGATAGAATGGAAATGGATCTCACTCATTCTTGGTAATGTTATGCTGCCAAATGTTTTTGGACTGTGTTTTACTTGTGAGAGTTGGGATACCAAGCTTGAAGAAAGAGTGGAAGATATTCCTTGTGAGGCAAGAATTGTAGCTATTGTTTGTTGGTTTCGTGTGTGTGGCCCCTTTGTGGCTCCGGGGGGGGCTAAGGGAGAAGAAGAGTACCCCTAGCATTGGTTGGGAGGTACCGGTGAAGTTTCGGTGATTAGAAAGTCGGAGAATATAAGGAACACAAGTTTTTGAAGGACATCGTTGACTCTCCGTCTTCTTTGGTCCCAAGATTAAATTGCAAATTCGTCATGAGTCTTGGAGAAATTTAATTCGAATTGTGTTCTTTGTATATTTAAATTTTTTTATAACTCGAAATTTAGATTGTTGTATTTGTTGCCAATTTAAATTGTCACCCAAATTCCAAGAGTTCCTTTGTCTGCTATGAATTGTTCAAAGTCTGCAACAAAAATCTTGATAGGTCACTTTTTAAAATCCTTTGTATATCAAAATTTGAATGTGTTATATTCTTTGTTGTTAGCTTGCATTCTGAACCCGATTTTTTATTCGCTGCCAAAGTTATTGGAAAAACACGATTCATTTTGTTGTTCACTGAGAAGTTAAAATCATATCTTTGTATATTAAAATGGTATAGTAGCTTCATAAATCGATTAGTAATTTGGTATCCAATTTTATTTTCTCTATCAACTAAATGACGGATTCAATACTTTAAATTTGTATTATCAATGCAATTATTGCAATCCAAACTCGTGTTCTGTGAGGTCTTGAAATTTCATGTTGTAATTTCAAAACACCATATATCATATGGTCTGGTTGTAAACAATTATTGAATTTCCATTTAATATTTAGTTAATTTTGATTATGGTATTGGTTGAATTTTTGGATCACGATTATTGTTGATTCAATGTCAAGATTTATGGCATGTCGAAATATTTAGTAAGCTTGAGTTGGTCAATTTATAACATGGATCCAAAACTTTATTTCACTTGGAATTTTATTTCGAAATTCAGAAATGATGCATTGAGCATTAGTTGATTGTTTTTGAAATTTATTTCCATAAATTTGACATTCATAAAGAGAAATTGCTTCGTCAATTCCACCCAGTAATCCAAGGATTGATAGTCGATGCTAATTTGATTAAATTACTATATAAAGGATTTGATGGATTCTTTGATTTTTAATGCTCTCTCAAAATTTAAATTAATTATGAAACTGCAAACAGATTACTTATCCAGAATCGAGCTGTATGGTCGTTGTTGTTTACAAAACTCAATTGTGGTTTCCTTATTCACAGTGTTCAACATGATTGGCGTATCCTTAGTGACCCTTTAATATTCATGGTTGAGGCATTGTCCTAATATTTATGGTTGAGGCATTGTCCAACATTATTGCAAATGAAATTCAAAGTTAGTAATTACTGTAAAAGTTTATTTAATTGCAGTTACGAATTGATATATATATATATATATATACAATATCATTTCCCAACGAGTTAATCTGAAGTCTATGAGTAATTTCCATTGTAAATTTAATTCGATATCTTGAATTTGAGTCTCCTTTAAATCACATTTATTGTCTTGCATTCTGGGCTTTAGGGTCGTAGTGATGTTGTGTATTTAATTGCTACTCGAATGGAATGATTCCATTCTCTCCTTACCATTAATTAATTGTACAGTAAGTAATAGGATTTGTCATGATATTAAATCTTGATCCACCCATATCTTAGCTAGTCTCTTATTTTAATTAATCGACCAACTCCAGATGATTATTGGAGCAAACCCGACATCCCACATGGATATATGATGTAGCGATACCTCTTAGATATAAACTACTCCAGTTCTTCACACGTATTTTATGTGGGAATTAACATTAATTTATGTCTCTCAAGATCACTAACAGTCACTACTAGTTGAGTAGTTCTTCCAAATGAGCAAATATTGGAGTAGTTGTCTTGGCTACTAGTTCACTAAATCGACTGGTACACGAGTCTTCCAATATTCCAAGTTGTCAATGAGATAGTCGAAATATCGTCCAACTAGTTAATAACATTTCGTTGTGGGATATGCAATAAATATTGTTCAGGAACCCGAGTTCATAGACTATTAAAGTGTTTTATTTTATGGAGAAACTTGAGTTAACGTATTTGGATTATAACACCCTACCTCTATAGGTATTCGAATATCGTGGCTATTTTAACTTGATAATAATAAATATTATCATACCTTGTTTGTATTTATTGACTCCATAGTGGAAAAATATAATGGAATTATATTAATGATCACAAACCTTTACAACTATAAGTTAATTCTTTACTTAGTTTCTAAGAGTCCTTGAAGTGATTGCTTGTGAATGAAGTGGAACTAGTGTTTAGATTTTGGTAGAATTTTACTTCCCACATTGTCGAAGTTAGGAATGATTGTCGATTCATTGTGTTTTAATCATAGAATTCATATGGTACATTGGTCTAAGTGAATATTTGATATTTACTCGTTTTTCGTTGAGAAAAGAAAAATTGTCAATTCTTGAATATAGTTTATATGTGGCATTCTCATGGAGTAGGAATTTTGTTTAATAATGATCATTATTGGATTGCATTCTTATAGAGATGATGCATTGGTTTGGATTTTGAATAATTATTGATGCTTGTATTCAAAAGGGAAGAGATCATGTTTAATAATGAGTAAAAATATATGTGATAGGTTTCATAAAGAGAAGGAATATTATCTAGATGATGAACAATTATTGTTGTTGTAACATTTAAAGGAAGAAAAACTTGTCTGGTATTTTGAGGAATTGAATGATTTAAATTGCGATATGAATATAATACTTAATGTTATTTTAAACTTGAGTCTAATTAGAGTTAGTTATGGGAATGTATACCTCCATGTTATTCAGAACAATCGCCAGTCCTGAGACCTTAAATGGTCAAAATCAATAAGATGAATCCTGGACTTGATCATTGATTGTGTGTCTTGGAGGTCCTAACCTTGCAGGATAGGTTGCGGGGTTAGTAAACCTTGTTATATTTAAGAGATATGATTAATCTGTTAGTATTCATGATGTTGTAATTGTTTCTTGCATTGTAGTTATAAATGAGAAGAGGATATGAATATTGATGTATGTTTGTCGCCTATCATTTGTTCCAACTGATGTTTAAAAAAAAATCACTATATCTACTGAATTTATGTATTAACGGAGGGGACGTTACATATGGTATTAGAGCGGGTTCAACCCTGCGGCATTGGACCGTTACACCTTCGACTATGTTAAATAAATGATGAAATAAGAATCACTAATTAATTTTGAAATTGTCCATGCATGTAATCATGGTTAGAGGACGTAGGGGAAGTAGACGACGTGGTACATTAGGAAAAGGTGTGACACCACCAGTTGTATGAATGCCAGAGGGATCTAACCCTTAGGGAGATGAGTAGATTATTGAGCAGGAGTAGGTTGTTGTAGGAGATGTGGTAGGTATGATGAGATCCTTCTAGAGGATGTCAAAGGTGTTGATCAAACACCTAGATCAAGATGAGGGTAGAGAGTATGTGCCCAATGAGGTTTCACAATGTGCTCCAACTGGTAGTAGTGGCATACATAAAGAACTCGAGAAGTTGAAGTTTCCTGAGTTCTGGGGTGCCACGGATGACTTATCCGCTAAGGCATGGTTGGAGAACATGGTGATGTGCTTCACACTTTGTGATTACCCTTCCAACGTGAAGGTCCACATGGCGGTATTCCAACTGAAAGGGAGTGCTCTACTTTAGTGGAAGATGCTCCTACCTCAACTAAACATGGTCGTCAAAGATGTATCATGGGAACTATTCGAGGAACGTTTCCAAGAGAGGTATTTGTCCAATAAATTAATTGAGCACTAGCTTAATGATTTCAATTCCTTACAACATGGTGGTTGTACGGTGCCAAAATACGAGGCTAGGTTCATGGAGCTACTTAGGTATGCTCCACATATGAACATGGAGAAGTTAAAGGTCAAAAATTTCGTGTTCGGCCTTCACTTCAACATTCGTGTGAAGGTGAGGATCCTAATGTCTCATACGTTGCATGAACATAACTGAGGAAGAACTAAATAGTGGGGGTTAGGGAAAGACTCCTTCTAGACTAACCAGAAATATGACACTGGGAGCGCAGCAACATCAGATACCAGCCAGCCAGACTTCTGGTCATCAAGATACGCCCAGAGGACCTATGTTCTCGACATCACGATGATATACTCCTCAACAGAGGACTCCTTATAGAGTACCACAACAACAACAACAACAACAACATTCTAGGCATGGTCAACATAATAGATCAGGATCACATACTGCTAGGTCAACAACTTCTACTTCGAGGACCAGGAGCATTGGACCAACGACTGGATGCTGGACTATGGGGAACCACATTACTAGCAAGATTATCCGTTTGATAGGGCCAAGGTGGTCGGATCATCTGGACCCACTATGGTTGGATATTTGAGCAAGGCCCACAGGATACATATAGCGATCAAAAACCACCAAGCCGAGCACCAGTCCACTATACTCAAGACATCAGGTATGATTTCTGATCAAAATTTAAGTATCTTGATAGATCTAGGTGCTACAGAGAGATTTATTTCTAGTGCAACGCTAAATATAATTAAGGTAAAGGAAGTCGAGCAGGACAATTTCAAATACGTAGAAATGGAATCTGGTGCCAAACAAAAGGTTGGACAAAAGGTTACAAACTGTAGCATTAACTTGGGAGATTTTGTAACAAAGGTAGATCTTTATGGCACGATCTTAGGATCTTATGACATAGTGATTGGTATGGAATGGATAGAATCACATGATATGATACCTAACTGTAAGTTGAAACGGTTAAGTTTGACAGATGATTTTGGATAGAATAGAGTGATTGTAGGAAGAAACCGGGGAGTGTCCTTGAGGTTTATTTCTTCTCTACAACTACAAAAGAGTATGCACAAGTGATTCAATCTTTATGCAATTTTATCACTAAACGAAAAGGGAGAGGTAGAAGGATTAGAAAACCTTCATGTAGTACAAGAGTTTGCAGACGTATTTCCAAAAGAGTTGCTAGGTTTACCACCCGAAAGAGAGTTTGAGTTTACAATGGACTTGAAACCTGGAACTGAACCAATAGCAAGAATGCCATATCAGATGTCAGCACCTGGATTGCAAGAGTTGAAAATGAAATTGAAGTAATTGTTGGACTCGAGACTTATATGTACAAGTGTGTTGCCTTGGGGTGTGCCAGTTATTTTCATGATAAAGAAGGATGGATCGTGGATACCTTGTATTGACTATCACGAATTGAACAAAGCAATGATCAAGAACCAATATCCGTTGCCAAAGATAGACAATTTGTTTGATCAGATGAAAGGAGAAACGATATTTTTGAAGATTGACTTGAGATCAAGATATCATAAATTACATATTAAGGAGGAAGATATCCCTAAGACCACATTTAAGATGAGATTCAAACATTATGAGTTTACAACTTTACCGTTCAGTTTTATGAACGCCCCAGGGGAATTCATGTGTTTGATGAATGGGGTGTTCCATGAATACTTGGACAAGTTTTTTCAGGGATTTATTGATGACATAACTATTTATTCTCAGATGAAATAAGAGAAAAAAAAACACTTGAGATTGGTCCTACAGTGTCTACGAGAAAACAAATTGTACATGAAGCTATCAAAATGTTATTTTTACCAACCAAATATTCATTACTTGGGGCATATCATATCTGGTGAAGGTATTGATGTGGATCCAACAAAAGTAGAGGGCATTATGGAATGGACAACACCGACAAACATACAAGAAGTATGTATCTTTATGGGTTTAGTAGGATATTACCGACTATTCATCGAAGGTTTTTTGAAAATAGCAAATCCGATCACGGAATTGCAAAAGAAAATCAAGAAGTTTATTTGGACAAAGAAATACATGGAAGCATTTCAAAAAATTAAAGAGTTGTTGACGACAAAACCAATACTGAAAGTCCCTGACATGGACAAACAATTCTTGGTATGCACATACTAATCCAAGGAAGGTTTAAGCGGAGTTTTGATGCAAGACGGTCGAGTGATAGCTTACATTTCAAGGATATTGAGAAAGCATGAGGAGAACTACACAACACACGACTTGGATTTATTAGAAATTGTATATTCCTTGAGAGTATGGAGACATTATTTGATTAGATGAAAATTCGAATTAAGGACAGATCACTATGGATTGTAGCATATATTTACTCAGAGTGAATTGAACACGCGACAAAGGCATTGGTCATAATTACTTAGTGAATATGAATTTGAGATTACTTACATTAAAGGAATGATGAACAAAGTGGTAGATGCATTGAGTCAAATACCGCACATATTCTCGGTAATACCTCTTAAGACGAATCTTCGAGAGAATATTCTAAGTTTACAAATTGACGATGATTGGTAAAAGGAAGTTAAGGCTAATACTAGAGAAAATACCATGATTGTACCAAAGTTTGAATGTTACTCATTGGATATTGATGAATTGTTGAGATATAACGACATAATTTACATACCTCCTAATGATGAGTTAAGAAATTGGATCTTGAGTGAATCACATCAGGCAATATACATGGCCCATCCGGGAGTCACGAAGATGAAGGCAGACCTTAAGATTTTATTCTTCTGGAAGGGAATGAAAGAAGACATCGTTAGTTACGTTGTGAGATGCCTAGAATTTCAGCAAGTGAAGGTTGAACATAGACATCCAGCAGGATTGTTACAACCACACACTATTCCTGAATTGAAATGGGAGGTCATTTCGATGGATTTTATTGTGGGATTTCCACTGACGACAAGGAGACATGATTTGATTTTCGTGGTAGTTGACACTTTGAAGAAGAGTGTACACTTTATTCCAGTATGTACGATGTATCAAGTGCCAGACATAGCTAGATTTTTTGTCAGCGATAATGTGAGATTACATGGTGTACCAAGAAGGATCATATCTGATCGAGGATTGATGTTTACAAGACGGTTTTGGACTAGTTTCCAAGAGGATTTGGGAATGAAATTGAACTTTTGTACAACATATCACCAAGATACAGATGGACAGACAAAAAGAAAGAACCAATTTTTGTAGGATATTTTGTGTATGTATGTAATGGATCAACATAAATGTTGGGAAGATTTATTTCCATTGGTATATTTTTCATACAACAACAGTTACCAAAGTACGATTAAGATGGAACTATTTGAGTTTATTTATGGGCGACCATGTTGGACGTCGTTGAGTTGGAATTGACTTGAGGATAGGGTCCTTGTAGGACCGTAGGTAATACAAGAAATTGAAGAACATATGCAATCGATAAGACATAGAATTAACGAAGCGCAGGATCAACAAAAGAGTTATGTTGATGCGCATCGTATTGAACATAGTTATGAAGTTGGCGATAGAGTTTTCTTGTGGGTAAAACTGCAGAAGAGTTCGAATAAGATTGGAAAGGGTGATAGACTCTCTCCTAGTTTTGTGGGACCTTTCGAGGTTGTGGAAAAGAAAGGACCCATGGCTTATCAACTAGCCTTGCCTGATTCTTTGTATGCATGATGTATTTCACGTATCTATTTTACGACATTATATTAGTGATATGTCACATGTTATTGACATGAGTTATTTGCAGGTGTCGAACAAGGGTGCTCTCATGGCGGAGCCAATCCGCATTATGAACATCAAATAGTCGATTAGGTCAAGGTCCAGTGGGACAACTATAGTCCACACTCGACTACCTAGGAGGAAACATACGAGATGTGTCAACAATTTCCTTACTTGTTTTTATAGATTTGATATATAGATCTATGTCAAATACATTTATTTACTTGCATTTTTATATTGTACAACTTCGGGACGAAGTTTAAAACAAGAGGGGGTGTATGTAACATCCCGTTCTACTAAGGACACTTTTATTGACTTATTCTTTGAGGACACTTGTGTGCAAGTGATCTGGTTATGGTACATTGAGATTTCATTTCGATTATGGGTTATCTATGATGATGATGTATTGCGATTTGTTGTTATATATATATATTGGCAGATGCTATTGACGGGTTTTCCTGAGTGTGCAGGACACATGACATGTTATGTATGTTGATGGAATCAATGAACTTCCTTGGACTCCATATTGAGCTAGAGAGTGGATTGTATTTGTTTGAGTATTTCATTTTATGCACATGTGACATATTATTGATTACAATATGATTTATGTATATGGATTATTGACATTGTTTTTTGTCAATGGATGCAGGATTGACGATGCTTGATAATCTAACTCACATAAGGAGTAAAGGGGTCATGCACATAAATAATACATTTGAGAGAGAGGTGTGTCAGTGTCCCTGTCACATCCTACTAGGACTCCCACAATGGTTTGAACTGTAGGTTAACAATTGCCTATTTTTATACGTCCACAATGTCGTGAGGGTGGACTGAGACAGTCACTCACGAATATTTCTAAGGGGCATGCAATAAGGCATAGTCCTCATTCCTTAGAATCCCTTAGTCTCTCACAAGGTTGATCGAGTGGAGTTTTGACTCTAAGGGTCGGAAAAACTTCCAAAACAAGTCTAAGGTGAGTGGCACCCTTGGAGCATGGAGGTGCGTCTTGAAGGGCACGTCGCATAATTAAAATTTTGAGTCAATAAATCTAGGTGGCCTAGAAAACATTGAAATGATTGGACATTGTTAGAATAAAATAATTAATTAAACAGTAAATTATTTATTATAAAGCCTAAAAAAAGTCTAAGCGTGAGTCTATACTAAGTCCAAGTATAAGTTTAATTAAGGGACTAGTTAAAATATTAAATAAATTAAAAGAGTGTAAAATAAAATAAAACTCTAGGAAGAAGATAAATAAAAAATTAAGTAAATGGATAAGTTGCACATGTGTGCATGAAAATAATAAATTGGATTTTAAAAAATAGAATAAATAATAATATGAGAGAATAGGTGTACACATAGAACGATATCTAGAGTCAAGCTACCACTAGTCTAATTAGAAGAAGATTCATAATCCAACTCTAACTAAGATATAGTTAGGAGACACTCATTAAATATGAATTTGGGGAATAAAGGAACAACTAAGAGCGAAAATAGGAACACATTAGGGAATGTGAGGGAAATTGGCTTTTTAAATAAAATAAAAATGATATTTACTTGTGCAATTTGGGGAGAGTGTGACAAGTATGTGGGTAAACAATCTTAATTAAATTAATTAAAAAGATAATTAATTGTGCATGAGGACATGTGTCATTGGGGATTTTTCTATAAAACAAATGTGGTAGAAGGGAAATGGATCTCACTCATTCTTGGTAATATTATGCTGCCAAAATTTTGTGGGCTGTGTTTTACTTGTGAGATTTTGGGATACCAAGCTTGAAGAAAGAGAGGAAGATCTTCCTTTCGAGGCAAGCCTTGGAGCTATTGTTTGTTGGTTTCATGTGTGTGGCCCTTTTGCAGCTCGGGGGGGATAAGGGGGAAGAAGAGTACCCCTAGCATTGGCTGGGAGGTATCGGTGAAGTTTCGGTAATTAGCAAGCGAGAGAACAAAAGGAGAAAAAGTCTTTGAAGGACATCATCAACTCTCCGTCTTCTTTGGTCCCAATATTTTTAAATTATGAAATTGTATTTGTTATGTGATTAAATTGTATTATAATTTTTTAAGGACAATGCAGAATCAATTGTAATTCTGAAGATTAAATTTCAAATTCACCATGAGTCTTGCAGAAATCTTATTTGAATTTTTTTCTTTGCATATTTAAATTTTTTTATAACTCGGATATAAAAATGTTGTATTCGCTGCCAATTTAAATCGTCACTCGAATTTCGAGAGTTCCTTTGTCTGCTGTGTACATATTTCAAAGTATGCAATGATAATATTGATAGGTCACTCTTTAAAATCCTTTGTATCTAAAAATTTGAATGCGTTATATTCTATGTCGTTAGCTTGCATTCTGAACCCAATTTTTGATTCGCTTCCAAAGTTATTGGCAAAACATGATTGATTTTGTTGGTCCCTGAGAAGTTAAAATCATATCTCTATATATTAAAATGGTATAGTAGCTTCATAAATTGATTAGTAATTTGGTATCCAATTGTTCTTTTTTCTATCAACTAAATGACAGATTCAATACTTTAAATTTGTATTATCAATGCAATTATTGCAATATGAACTTGTATTCTGCGAGGTCTTGAAATTTCATGTTGTAATTTCAAAACACCATATATCATATGGTCTAGTTGTAAACAATTATTGAATTGCCATTTAATATTTGATTAATTGCAATTATGGTATTGGTTGAATTTTTGGATCACGATTATTGTTGATTCACTGTCAAGATTTATGGCATGTCGACATTTTTAGTAAGCTTGAGTTGTTCAATTTATAACATGGATCCGAAACTTTA
The DNA here is from genome assembly GCA_009831015.1 of Picea engelmannii. Lineage (NCBI taxonomy): Eukaryota > Viridiplantae > Streptophyta > Pinopsida > Pinales > Pinaceae > Picea > Picea engelmannii. Next base: position 82,477 of record ML807860.1, read on the forward strand.
TTTCTCTTGGAATTTTATTTCAATTTTTCAGAAATGATGCATTGAGCATTAGTTGATTGTTTTTGAATTTTTTTTCCATAAATTTGACATTTGTAAAGAGAAATCGTTGTGTCAATTCCACCCAAGAATCCAAGGATTGATAGTCGATGCTAATTTTATTGAATTACTATATCAAGGATTTTGATGGATTCTTTGATGTTTAACGCTTTCTCAGAATTTAAATTCATTGTGACACTACAAAAGTATTACATATCCAAAATTGAGTTGCATGGTCATTGTTGTTTACAAAATTCGATTGTGGTTGCTTTAATCACCGATTGTGTTTGCTTTAATCACCGTGTTCAACATGAAGTATGGATCCTCGTAAGGATCATTGTATCCTTAGTGACCCTTTAATCTTCGTGGTTGAGGCATTGTCCATCGTTATTGCAAATGAAATTTGAAGTTAGTAATTACTGTAAAAGTTTATTTAATTGCAGTTATAAATTGATTTATATATACAATATCGTTTCCCAATGAATTAATCTTAAGTCTAAGAGTAATTTCTGTTGTAAATTTAATTCGATATCCTGAATTTGAGTCTCATTTAAATCACATTTATTGTCTTGCATTCTAGGCTTCATGGTCGTAGTGATGTTTTGTATTTAATTTCTATTAGAATGGAATGATTCCGTTCTCTCCTTACTGTTAATTAATTTTACAGTAAGTAATATGATTTGGCGTGATATTTAATCTTGATCCACGCAGATCTTAGCTAGTCTGTTATTTTAATTAATCGACTGACTCCAGACGATTATTGGAGTGAACCCAACATCCCACGTGGATAGGTGATGTATCTATACCACTTAGATATCGACTACTCCATTTATTCACACATAGTTTTTGTGGGAATTAACATTAATTACGTCTCTCAAGATCACTGAAAAATCACTACTAGTTGAGTTGTTCTTCCAAATGAGAAAATCTTGGAGCGGTTCTCTTGGCTACCAGTTCACTAACTTGACTGTTATAAAAATATTCTGATCTTCCCAATTGTCAATGAGATAGTCAGACTATCTTCCAACAAATTAATAACCTTTCGTTGTTGGATTGGCAATAAATATTGTTCAGGAACCCGAGTTCATAGACTATTAAAGTGTTTTGTTTTATGGAGAAACTTTAGTTAACGTCTTTGGATTATGACACCCTACCTCTGTAGGTATTCAAATATCGTGGAAAATTAACTTGATAATAGTAAATATTATCATACCTTGTTTGTATATATTAACTCCAAAGTGGAAAAATATAATGGAATTATATTAATGATCACAAACCTTTACAAGTAGAAGTTAATTCTTTACTTAGTTTCTAAGAGTCCTTGAAATGATTGCTTGTGAATAAAGTGGAACTAGTGTTTAGATTTTGGTAGAATTTTACTTCCCACACTGTCGAAGTTAGGAATGATTATCGAGTCATTGTAATTTAATCATAGAATTCATATGGTACATTGGTCTAAGTGAATATTTGATGTTTACTCATTTTTCCTTGAGAAAAGAAAATTTGTCAATTCTTGAATATAGTTTATATGTGGCATTCTTAGGGAGTAGGAATTGTTTTTAATAATGATCATTATTGGATTACATTCTTACAGAGATGATACATTGGTTTAGATTTTGAATAATGATTGATTCTTTTATTCAAAAGGGAAGAGATTATGTTTAATAATGAGTAAAAATATATGTGATAGGTTTCATAAAGAGAAGGCATATTATCTAGATGACTAACAGTTTTTGTTGTTGTAAACTTTAAAGGAAGAAAAACTTATCTGGTATTTTGTGGAATTGAATGATTTAAATTGCAATATGAATATAGTACTTACTGTTATTTTAAACTTGAGTCTAATTCGATTTGGTTATGGGAATAGATACCTCCATGTTCTTCAGAACAATCGCCGGTCCTGAGACCTTAAATGGTCAAAATCAATCCGATGAATCCTGGACTTGAGCATTGATTATGTCTCTTGAAGGTCATAACCTTGCAAGGTAGGTTGGGGGGTTAGTCATCCTTGTTATATTTAAGACATATGATTAATCTGTTAGTATTCATGATGTTGTAATTGTTTCTTGCATTGTAGTGATAAATGAGAAGAGGATATGAATATTGATGTATGTTTGTTGCCTATCACTTGTTCTAGATGATGTTTTAAAAAACAAAATCATTGTATCTACTAACTTTATGTATTAATAGAAGGGACGTTACGATGAACATAATCGACTCACTCAACTAGTCTTTGCTACAACATTATAGATTGGATTACCACTCACATGAATTCTCCATCCCTTATTACATAAGTCTTTAAGTTTCTAGAAAATGCTTAAGTTTATGCATTATCAATTTTATTTAAGGAAGATGTTGCCTATGCAAAATTATTTAGTAAATGTATGAAATTCTCATGCACTTTCCACATAATCTTGAATAAATACTTGGAACAACCAATTGAAGAATTATCCATGCATAGTTGTCTTCCATGGTGAATTCAAGTCCAATGCTATGTATTTATGTTCATCAAAATGTATATTAATCCTTTACTCAAAATCAAAATGTACATTAATACTTTGCTCAAAATTAAACAAGACAATTTTTTTAAATTTTCATTGAATTTGGAAACATCATCCATCACCAAAATTTAAATTTTTATTTATTTTTTTATTAAAATCACATTAACAAAACTATAAATAAAACCGCGATTTTTGTAAAATTCACACTAAAATCTCATCACCCTATCAAATGAATGTGTGTAATATGAAACTTCAATCAATTATTTATCCAAAGACATATGTATACATTGAGTCTACTCGAAACATATGGAAACAAAATGTACGTCAACAATAACACGTTCACCTCTCAAATTTATAAGCAAGATTTCACAACTCAAAAAATTCTATAACAAGTGCAAAACATTATATAACCAACCAATGTCAATCCAAAGTCTATAACATTTGTAGATAATAATTTTATGATAAAGTCTATAACATTTTTATATAACCAACGACATGTTGAGCTCATAATAAGTATATTGTTGTAATGGTTTCAAGCCTTGTTGACAAGCCTATGTCATGAAGAGCCTAGGGTTTTCCATAAGTACCATCCTTGAAATGAGGGAACACATTTGGAGGTTTTCCTCATGCTTTATATATTGGAAAAAAAAAACATATGTTACAATCTTCCTCATAATAAATTGTAGAATGTACCCCTTAAGGCTTACAAGATCTAGTACTAAATTCAGATGTAAAACATAACCAAAAATACAAAGTACACACTTCAACCATTAAAAAATATATTATAAATAAACTTAGATGTAAAACATAAACAAAAATACAAAATACACACTTCTCTTCCTACTCAGGTTGACAATGACAGGTTGATGTGACAGTGATAGAGACAGTGACAATGGAAGTGACAGTGACAGTAACAATGGCAGTGATTGTGGTAGTGAAAATTGGTCTACAATTATACTTCAGGGTGGCGGGACGAGGAAAGGAAAGGGGGTTGTAGCCTCCTTCCAATTGGAGATGGAGAATGAGGGAGTTGGATATTCCTTCAGGTTGGAGCCTGAGAACTAGGTGGTTGTAGCCACCTTCCAATTGGAGCTGGAGAACTTACGGGGTTCCATCCTCCCTTTGGTTGGAGCCAAAGAATTCAGGGAGTTGTATATTCCTTTAGGTTGGAGCCTCCTTCCAATTGCAGCTAGAGAATTTAGAAGCTAGTGCTTCCTATGAATGAATTCTTGATAAATATAAGAAATCATTTTGTGGTTTTCTCGCATTTGGGTTTCCACATAAATACTGGTGTATTTTTTTCTTGATGTGATGTTTCTTATGTTTACATTCTTATGAAATTTATATTGAGTGCACTCATATATTATACATTGATGATAAAATATTGAACACTGTTGGTAAAGTTAAAGAATATATATTGTGGTTAAAAGTGGTATAATTGCTCATTATTGATTCACAACCCCCCCCCCTCTCAATAATCCAACAATTAGAATCAGATCAGGTTCCTTCAGGAAACAATTTAACCACTGGAAGGTAGATCATGGAGAGCAATAGTATGTATAAGAATGGAATACCACAGTTTTATGGATAAACCTATGCATTATGGATAAGAAGGATGAAAACATATGTACAAGCACATGGATTTGATGCTTGGAAATCAATAGTATATGGATACAAAGAGCCTACCACTCCTCCAATAGATAATGATGGAAAGAAACTCAGTCAAAACAATTCGAGGGCCAAAAATGTTATCTTGAATGGTCTGTTTGATTTAGTATATGTGAAGGTTATGCATTGTGATTCTGCAAAGAAAATGTGGGACAAACTTCATAATGTTTATGAAGGGGATGCCAAAGTCAAGGAGACCATGATTCAAACTTACAGAGGTCAATTCGAACAATTGAAGATGAAGGAAGATGAAAATATTGCAACTTACTTTTTACGATTTGATGAAACAATGAATACAATTAAAGGATTGGGAGATGAAGTTGGTGAATCTATGATTGTTCAAAAAGTATTGAGATCTCTTCCAATGACATTTGATCCTAATATTTCAGCACTAGAAGAAAGAGAAAATATGAGTATGATAAGCATGGATGAGTTGCATGGGATATTTACAACTTATGAAATGAGAACAGTACAAGAAAATCCATCCATAGAAGAAGCATCTTTTAAAGCATCCAGAAGGGAAAAGAAGAATAAAAATCATGAGTCAAAGCCAAATTGCAGTTGTAGCAATGATTCAGATGAGGATGAAGAAACTGCCAAATTTGTAAGGAAGTTGAAGAAAGGAATCGACAAGTACAAATGTATGCTTCCATTAAAATATGTTGATTGTGGTAAAATTGGTCATTTTCAAAATAAGTGTCCTTATGCTACGAAGTCAGATAGTGATGAAGAAGAAGATCCCAAGAAAGAAAAGAAATATCAAAAGAGAAATAGGAAATATAAAAGGAAAGTAGTCAATAAAAATATCTACTCAAGAGAAGATAGTTCTTCATCTGATGAAGATAATGAAAGTGATAGTGACTCAGAGGGAGTACTCTTTATGGCTATGGAAAATAAGAAAAACAAAAAAGAAGGTGAAGTGGATATTGAGGTAGAATTAATTAGTTCTTTAACTGAACTAAAGAAAGAAATTAATAAAAAAAATCATTCAAAGAAGAAAACATCCGTTTGAAAATCCAACTTGAAGAAAGAAAGAGAAAGGAAAAAGTAATGCATATTCAGATGATAAAGAAAGAAAAAGAGTGTGATAATCTTGAAAAGGAAATTATGACATTAATATTTGAAGTCAACAAGGCCATCAAGAACTTAAAATTTTCTCAAGTGTTAGAAAACATTCTCAAAATTCAAAAGCCATATAATGACAAATCTGGACTAGGATACAAAAATGTTCATTTTGAGGAAGGTTCAAGCTCCATGATGAAAGAAACAAAACAAAGGAGTTATGCAGAAGTTCTCAAATGAAGGAATCACAGTCAACAAGAATCAGAAAGGAATAAATATAGAAGACCTTCTACATTCAGACAACAAAGAAGCTTCAATCATTATGAAAGAAACAACCAAAGATAATATTTTGATCAACCAAGGCATGATTTCATAAGGACTACACCACAAATAAGATCATTTATTCCCAGGTATGTAAATTTATTTTCTGGTCATTGTTTTAATTGTATTAACTTTGGACATAAATCTAGAGATTGCAGGGCTTACGAAAGAAATGACCAGGCAGAAAATGCTTATTTGGCTCCACATAATAT
>ML807860.1:94760-106133 GCA_009831015.1 Picea engelmannii
AGAGAGAGAGAGATCCATAAAAGAATATTAGTAGCATACAGACAGGAAGACATACCCACAAGGGGAGCTATTATTTTTTCCATGGTTTGTTAGACCAGGTACAATATCAGGAAGAGACATATCGATAGGGGGATTTAACCTTTGTTCAAAGATGAAGAGAAAGAATAGAGGCATGAAGACAGGGGGAGTATCCCCAAGGGTAGATACCATTTTCCATTGATGTCAAAGGGGGAGAGATATAAACATTGATGAGGAGTGATGATCACATGGGGAGCATGCACATGATTTTTGCCATGTGTAAGTGTTGCTATCAATGTTGGTGTTTCCATCAATGCCAAAGGGAAATATTGTTGGAGAGTTGGTTTGGACAGTTGGTTGCCATTGATGTCAACCCTTGGAGAGTGATATTGGAGATTTATCTCAACCCTTGGAGAGGTCCAGAGATGTTGGAAATTCAATTGACATTTGTATGATCGATATTGATGGTGAGTTACTTGGGTACACTTGATGTAATCTATGGAGGTGTGGTTATGGGACCCAAAGTTGATTAAGGAATATATACATGAAGGAAAATGAAATTTCAGGTAAGACTATCATAGATGGATAGTACTCGTCATTCCATTTCCTGTAATATATGGAATGCCACATGGTTCCTCACAGTTAGGGAGATATGGCCTTGTAAAGTTGGAAGCCCCAAAGAATGGTCAAGAAATCCCTAGTTAGTTACAAGTCAATAAATGAAAGGGTAAAGTGGTTGTAACAAGAAATATCTAGAAGCCCTAAAGTTAAGGGAAAAACTCCTAAAATTAAGGAAAGAGGTTACTATGAAAAAGTATGTAAACACCTCAAGGAGTATCTCATAAGCATGGATGATTTTAGGGGCTAAATTTCGCTCATGGGCTAATTTTCCATAGTTTTTCCCAAAAAAAGATTCGCCCAAATTCTATAGGATGAAATTATTTTACCTTAAAAATCACCAAAATTTTATACAAACTATATAAAATCCTTAGAAATTTGAATATTTTTACAAAAATATCGCCAAACAATTTATAGTTGGCATATAAAGGATCAGTAAGATTCGCCAAAGTTTAAAGGATTAGTAAGATTCGCCAAAGTTTCTACATTTTAAAATAGATTACCATCCTTAAAATCATCCCTTCTCATAAGGACACACACTTACATTGAATATCTATCTTGTGAGAATGTTATGGTCTAATATTTTGGTTTATTAGTGAATCTTACATCAAGTATGAATTTATGAAGGTGAAAGTCTCGAAGTTGAAGCAAAGAAGGGTGCAAACATCCTGATTTGTTGCAAGTTGCAACAATAAGGGCACAAACACACTGAGTTGCATCAATAAGAGCGTGGACACCTTGAGTTGTAACAAGTTGCAACACTAAGGGTGCATACACCCTAAGTTGCAACAATAAGGGTGCAGACACTCAGAGTTGCATCAATAAGGGTATGAACACTAAGAGTTGCAACAATAATTCCGCAAACACCTAGAGTTGCAACAACAAGGCCACGTACACTCAGAGTTGCAATAATAAGGGCGCACACACCCAGATTTGCAAGAAGAAGGGTACATACACTCAAAGTTGAAACAATAAGGGTGTGAACACTCAGAGTTGTAGAAATAAGGGTGTGGACACCAAGAGTTGAAGCAAGGAATTTGTTTTTATCTTGGATGGTATGGGATGTCTTGGAGGTCCTTGTGATACATGGTGCATGGTTACATATGGTTGAGGTAATATTGTTACATGCTTGAGACATACTCTTGGTACTTGATATATGGTTGTTATGGTTCATTGTTAGAGGAACATATTTGTGATATTGTCATATACATGAGGCTTATCTTATGGTACATGGAATGATTGAGAGTGATATGGTATATGGTTGAGAAACATTTCATGGTATATGGCATATGATATATGGTATGGTAGGTGTTGATGTACATGGTTGATTCATGGTATGGTACATGATTGGTACTTGGTATACATGGTTTATGGTTGAGGCATATACGTTTTGGTACAGGTTGAGGTGCATGGTTGATGCAGGGTCTGGTATAGGTGTTGGTTCATGGTTGATGCAAGGTTTGGTACAGGTGTTGGTGCATGGTTGATGCACTTATTGTGATAAATTTTTTGGTACATGGTTGATGCTTGGTATGGTATAGGTTGATGGTTTGGTATATTCTTTGGTACATGGTTGAGACACATATCTTGTGATGGAATGCTGGTGATATTGGTACATGCTTGGTAGAGGCATGTGTTGGTGATGTTGGAAATCTATTTGAGAGGTGTCCTTGGTGTATGATCCATGTGAGAGGATCTGGTTGAGTATCGGTGACAATGACAGTTTGGATAGGTTGATAGTGATAGGTTGACAAGTTACAGGTTGATGTGACAATGGCAGTGACAATGGCAGTGATAGTGACAATGATAGTTGTAGTGATTGTGGTAGAGACAGTTGGTCTACACTTATACTTAAGGGTGTAAGGATGAAGCAAGGAAAGGGGGTTGTAGCCTCCTTCTGGTTGGAGCTGAGGAATCAGGGAGTTGGAGCTTCCTTCAGGTTGGAGCATGAGAACTAGGTGGTTGTAACCACCTTCCGGTTGGGGCCGAAGAACTTAGGGGATTGTAGCCTCCTTCCAGTTGGATCTAAATAATTCAAGGAATTGTTGCTTCTTTTAGGTTGGAGCCTGAGAATAGGGGGTTGAAGCCTCCTTCCAGTTGCAGCTAGAGAATTTGGATGTTGGTGCTTCCTATGAATGAATTCTTGATATATATAAGAAAACATTATGTGGTTTTCTCCCATTTCATTTTCCACGTAAATACTAGTGTTTTGTGTTCTTGATGTGATGTTTATGTGATGTTGCTTATGCTTACATTCTTATGATATTTATATTGAGTGCACTCATATATGATACATTGATGATAAACCGTTGAACAATGTTGGTAAAGTTAAAGAATATATATTATGGTTAAAAGTGGTATAATTTCTCATTACTGATTCACACCCCCCCCCCTCTCAGTAATCCAACAAAGCACCATTTCTTATAATGCCCTCCCTATGTGCAATTCAGGCTCAATTATACAATATTTGTAATATTGATGATCTTCATAACTTGTTAACTCGTGAAAATCAAAGAGATATATGAATCTTTCCTTGCAATATTTTTGATCATACAAATAAAATGTTAAGGGAAATCAATTAATTATCAAATTTTGTAAGATATGATAGACCAAATTCAGTCTCAGTAGGTGGTAATTTTTTTCGTCCTTGTCATCTTCATCGTTGTCATCATCATCATCATCATTAACATCAACTAGTTTTTGGTTTTATTTCCATAAATTTTATTTCCACATTAAGGATTTTTTAATATTTTTAATTATATGCATGAATGTCACACATATCATTCATAACAATTATCCAAAAAGAATCATAAGAAAACAAGAATTTCTAAGGCATCCTAAATGTGCTTTATTGAAATTTGGTTATGATGTAAAACCCACCCTCTCCCAAGGTCCACGTGACCTCTTGGTCTAGGATCATTCTATTCAGGAGTTGAAATTAGCTCACAGGCTCCCTCTGAGCCCCAAATCTCAATGCACATGCCCTAAAAAATTCTTCTCGAATGCAAATTTTCATTTTCGGGAGTCCCAGAGCACTGAAAAATCCTCCCCGGAGACCGAGGGCCAAAACCATGGGCCAAACTTCAATCCTCGAAATTTTTGGGACTTTGAGACCTTTCTATTCTCTTATCTCCAAACATAAATTCTGTGAACTACCGAACATTAAGAGGCTAGATCAATGGTCCAGAATGATAATTGAGATCGACGACTCATATTATGTTTCTTGGCTTTGACGATTTATTCACAACGCCCTTTCCACAAATCTCCTAGATCGCCAAAAAAGAAATTACGCTGAATCTCAAATCGATGGTCCACAATGATCCGACTAATGGACGGTCCAAATCAATTCCCTTCGGTCTTTGGTGATTTCCTTTGGTCATCAAATGCCATGAATTCTCGTATCTTCTGACACCGAAATGATGAACTATTATCCTTCCTCCACGTTTCCCCTCCTTAATCATATACTAGGATGAATTCGAGACTTCGGGAGTCCTCTTCGTCTACACAACGATTCACTTTCGCTGAAGTGCCAAGTCCCTGATGTTACACATTATTTTGGTCACCTCAATAATCAAATGGAAACATGTGTTAATGTTCCCTAAAAATATTAAAAGAAGAATTTATCCATGAGAAAAGTGATTTTCTTTCCTATTTAAAAAACCATATAAAGGAAGGTCATCGTACCCTGCTATATGCATGGGGTGCAATGATTCCTGATCGTCGCACTCTACCCTAAACCTAGACTGCGACGTCGTCACATGCTTCTTGTGCATAGGGTGCGACGATGCTTAAAGCATAAGGAAAGTCAAAATTCACGAATGTTCTAGAAGGGGATCTTCTAGAAGATGAGGTGGCCTCCGATCGGTTTGGATCTCACTCACTTCTCTGATTTAGTGGGATCATCCTAATATCCTCATCCATCTTTATTTCACACTATATAAATAGGAATCTCTCATGGAAAAGGCTAAGGTTGAATAGGCTAAGATTTGTGTGGAGATTTCTACTTCAGATTATGCTTGAGATCTTTGCTTTAGTTCTTCAAGTTAGATTGTGGATCTTCTTCATTCAATGCATTGGATCAAAGGTGTGTGTGTTGAAGCAAAGAGCCATCGAAAGGGGACCTTGAAACATCAAGGCATGGGTTGTATTCTTCAATTTCTATTCATTTAATACAATAATGCATTTCTTCCCTATAAAAGAATCTTGTCTTCTATTGTATAATTCCTTGATCATATAGATAGACTTCATTAGAACACATATATCTTTGTTTTCACTTTTTGTTGGTTTGTAATTCTTGGATAGGCTTACTATTCTGCAAAACCAAGGAAGAAGCTATAAGGACGACACTAGCGAGGATCAAGCGTCGTTTAAAAGGTATGTCACTTGTACCTCATTAAACTAATTCATATGATAATGAAGTATAAGGTGGAGTGTGCATTTTGTTATGTTTTGTTCTAGTTTTCTATGGAAATTAGGGAGATCTGTTTGTGTCTGCACTTACTGATTAATCCTATAACAAAATTGGTGACCATACTGGGGATACAAATTTATTTTGGTTTTTTTCCTCTTATTTTATTTTAGCATGCCTTCTTTTGGTTAAATTCATTCTCTGATTATATGGGTGATCCATCTAGACTCCCTGGGTCTGAAGCTTTAGTGAGAATTTTTGTCTTTCTTCCCCTTTTCCTTTAGTTTCAGAGATCGTCGCACTGTACTATATAGACACACCATGAATATCCTTTGACATTGCACTCTACTAGTGAATACCAATGCGACAACATCGCATTGTACCATATTGAAAGCATGTGACAACCTTAGATCGTCGCACTGTGCTCCACTGCAACCCGTGACGATTCCTGTAGGAATTGTTGGAGATAACAAATTTTTATTTTTTTACCCAGTTTTGCCTCAATTTCCTGGGATGAACTTCTGATATGATTGATTGATTGATTTATAAGTTTGAAGCTTACATTTGATTGATTTTAAGAAATTGGAAGTTTTTCTTTGTAAATTTTGCAAGTTTTTGCTTTTGATTTTTGTCACAAGGGTATAATCTCTAGATCTTGGTCCTGAGTGCTTGTTTGACAAAGAATCCTTAATTTATTTGGAGTTTTGGACTATTTTTACTTTTTGAATTGTTCATTGATTGAGAGACATTTTTGTTTGCATTTGAAAAAAAGGCTTTCCTATCATTTCATTTTTGTCTATATTATAGGTTTGATTTGGGAATCGTGTTGAGAGTGTGTTAATTTTTTTGGATTACATTTTATTTTCTTCATTACATATCTGATCTGATTTGAGAAAGAAAGAATTGAAGTCATTTCTTCTTTTTAGTAATTGTTCACAAGAAAATTGTTGCATTCAAAATATTTGTTAAAAGAGAAAATTGGAAAATTTTGTAGCTTATGATTATTTGGAATTTTGTTCATTCAAAAATTGAGAAATTGTGTTTCGTAGCTTTTGTATTTCAAAAGAGATACCTTCTCCCTACTGTAATTAGAGTTCATCGAATTAAATATTGCATAATCATCTCTTCTTGCATTTTATTGGGTCAAGGTCATTTACATCATCAATTTCATTTCTATTTCCCTTTTGAGTAAACAACAACCTTTAAAATACATCGAAATTTTAAAATTTATTATTAACTTTTATTTTCTATAAATTATCTTCACCAACATTAGCTAGGATAACACTTTGGAATAGGTTGTAAGGCACACTCTCCAAAGAATCAAAACACACAATAGTATATTGTGATAGGGAGAGTTCAAATCCACTTGCTACATTTTGTCCTGGGAAGCCCTTCTAACACAAGGGTCAATCATGTGGCTGCATTAGGACTAGAAGAGTTACTCACCATACTTTTTCGGTCTTAGTGTAGAGATTGCGCATATTATTGGGGGTCACTTGAGGAAAAAATCCCGTGGGGACCTTCTTGAGTTTATTTCAGGATAGATAACCTGCCTTTAGGCGTGGATCAGATTGTCGACTGTTTCCCCAGGCATCATTGTCATAATTGGTAACCTTAGTAGCCTATCTCTTCAGGGTATTCACACGAGGTGATTGTGGAGGGGAAAGTCTTCACGGTACCTGGAATCGAAGTTGGCCAAAATCACTCAGGCTCCATGGAGGGTATACCCATGATTATGTGTGGGAGCTTGCACTAGGGTGTAAGTCTATTAAGCAGGTCATCAATGTAACTTTTCCACCCACTTTATCCGAGCCCCTTCTTGTCTTGAATCCATGACGTTGGATTTCATCACCAACTAGTGACTTCGAAATAAGAATGTTTATTTCCATGCTTGATTTCTATATTTTATTAGTGAGTGGTGTTTGTTTCTCTAGTTGGCCATAGATTTGTTTCGCTCTTTATTTGGTGCGATCAACATCGGCCCTCGCCGTTCACGTAGGATGCAAGGGATACCTCTGGAAGATCCAGAAAGTTACGTCCCTTTGCTTCCCAATTCACCGGAGGGCTCTCCTAAAGGAGCGGTTAATAATGATGTAGCCTCTGAGATTGGAAGTTCTACTTTGTTAGAGGAGTTTATACTTCCTGTAAACCCGTTATTAAATCTTAGAGAAGATCCAATTTTTCTCTGACTAAATTCATTGGGATAAATTGTTACTGAAGATCATACTAGAGTACCTACTAGACCTCACAAAAATTCTAGTGTAGATGATCTACCCTTTCAGAGTGATTCGTTTAGAACCCTGGTTCACACTGCTGGAGTTTTTAATCCTAGCTCTGGTCCTAGTCGTTATTTTCAGAGAACCTCTTCAGGACACGATATTTTTGATAAACTAGCATTCCCGGCATCACAAACACTTATGAATTCCACTGCTTACACAGTACCTTTAGATCATTTCAATGACACAATCAGTAATGTTGTCACATTTCCCAACCAATTATTGATTGGTTCTCACTTGATTCTTCCTCTCCATATCACCAACTCTACCATGGTCCCACAAGCTATGCCTATTTCTACTGGAAATGTGGTCATCACTAAAGCTCCTATTGGAACACCACTTCCGATTAGATAAAATATGTCACTTCCCCCTGTGTATAACTCTTTGAATACTTCCATTGCTATTCCTGCTCAGAATCCATCCAGAGGGTCTAATCATTTTTTTCTTCCTGGGTATAATGCTGCTAGTCATTTTGTTCCTACACCTACCCAGGGTCTCTCCGGGGGGCCTTACGTTCCTCCTCCACCTTTGCCTGGAGGATCTAATCATCCTAACCCTAGTAGCTCCAATCCATTTGGAGGCACCAATCATTTTGTTTCTTCTGTTTTTCATATTCTTGTTGGATCCCAAACTCAATTTGGAGGGCAACCTCAAGTTGGAGGCCATAACCCAATTTATGGGCAAAGTATACCCGGATTACAATCTCAACCTTGGAATATTCCTTTCCAAGGAAATAAAAAATCGTCTGGGGGGAAACATCCTCAAGTTAATTCTTTTTTACCCCCTAATCTTGGACAACCGTATCCAGGTTCTATGAATCCTACTTGGGGTAAAAATTTTCAGTCTAATGTTCCTTTCCAAGGGAGCATACCTAATCAACCAAACCCTGTTGGCTATTTGACTCAAAATCCTCTGCATCCAAATTTTTCATGACTATCTAACTATATACAGACTTCTTATGGTCCTATTGGTATACCTATAGGGTTACCACCTCAAAACTACCAGTTTCCTCAAGTGAATAGACAATTTCCCTTCCTTGCTACTTTGGACTTACCAAATTTATCTAGGATTTTGAATGATCCTATTTTACATTATCCTTATTAGCCCATCATACCGATCAAATTACCATCTAACATTCATAAGTTTGATGATCGATCAGGAGAAGACCCAAATAATCATGTCATGAAATTCCATCTTTGGTGTTCGTCTAACTCATTGATGGATGACTCTATTAGATTACGACTTTTCCAACGAACTCTTATGGGTTTGACAATCAAATGGTATATTGAGTTACCATGAGAATTATTTAATGTATTTAACACCTTAGCCATGGCATTCTTAACGCATTACCAGTTTCCAATCCGTTATGAGACATGAACTGAAATTTTGAGTTCATTTAAACAATCCTCTTCCACTCATATTTCTGATCATATCTATGAGTGGAGGAGGAGAAGGCTCTTAATCAAAGTTCCTCTTCCTGATCAAATGTTGGCCGAGTGGTTTACCAAGTCCCTCATTGATCCTATTTCCTGTGATGTGGCCATGGGTGGTGTTTTCATTGAAGAGCAGGAAATTAGTCGTGCTCAATATCTGGATATCGCTTATTCACAAACAAGCACACTCTAAGACTTTATCCCTGATGCTCCTCATCCATCCAAGAATCCTACCCCAACACACCCAGTAGATTCTCATGTTGTTGATGGTGTGATTGGAACTTTTCATATTGATACTTAGCATACACAAGCCAGTCATACCAATCCCAAGTCTACTATTTCTAATGTACATAATACTCCTACTCCTACTCCTTCTCCTGGTAAAACTTTTGAAGTTAATTCGGTTCAATCTACACCTACCGGTAAAAATCAAAATAAAAAGAAAGGAAAGGGTAAGAATAAGGAGGACATAAATAATAATCAACAATCCGAGAAACCCAAAACAAATCTTTCTGATGAAAATGATAAGTGTAAACCTCGTTACCCTTGCCTTATCTATGGTGAGGATCATTATAAGAAAGATTGTCCATGGCGTGCTAAAGTCATGAAGTTCCTACAAGGGACCGAGAAACCTCCTACACCTACCATCCTGTCACAACCTTTTCCTTTTCAGCAGCAGGCCCAATTAGTCATTCATGACCAACCTTCTCCCTCTACCATATCTTATGTACTTATGTGTACTGGTGACTCCAAGAAGAACGAAGTTGCAGTCACAACTCGAGACAAATATTATTCTCCTTCGAAAGAGAAAGTTGATGATTTACCACCTTCATTGATTCAACCTCCTCCCCCAACTTCACCTCCAAACGGTCCTCTTTATCTCAAACGACCGGGCCTAGATACAGTTCTTTGTCCTCCTCCCAAGGGCATTGTTCAAAATTCCTCATTTAATCCTCACACACTTGCTGCCCAAAACTACAATATTGTAGAAGACCTTGCACAAGAACCCTTTGTGATGTGGGCTCTCAAAGTCCTTCAAAGTTGTCCTACTCAATGGAAGGCATTGTTAAAGGATATTGGTGGAATTGATGCTACCGATACCTATTTGATAATCTTTGAATTGGAAGATCATATTCCAAGGCTTCCTCCTCAATTAGTGTTTTAGATCCAAGTTGTTGTGGAAAATAAGAACATTTGTTGAACCGTTATTGATGAAGGAGCTTCAAATTGCGTTATTGTTGGATTACTGAGAGGGGGGGTGAATCAGTAATAACGTAATTATAATCCTTTTTCTTGAAATGTTATATCAATGTATAATTATTATCTGATAATAAGAAGTAAGAAATAAACAATCACACACATATACATTACACCAGTGTTTTACGTGGAAACCCAAATCGAGAGAAAACCACAGAATGCTTTTTCTTATATGTCTTGAAGAATTACATTCATTGGAAGCACCAACTTCCTTTGTTTTCCAGTTGCAACTGGAAGGAGGCTCCAACTCCCTAGTTCTTTAGCTACAACCTGAGGGAAGATCCAACTCCCCAATTCTCTGGCTACAACCAGAAGGAGGCTACAACCCCCAATGTTCTCCGACTACAACCAAAAGGTGGCTACAACCACCCATCCTTGCCTCGTCCTGTCACCCTGAAGTAGAAGTAGAATGATGGAAGCACTGTCACACTATAAATATGAGATATACCGCTATAAACCTGTACCAATAAATATAAACCTTGCATCAACATGTACCTCAACCTATAATCAACCTGTACCATAAACAAGTGCATCAACCATGCACCAACCTCATGTATGTGCACCAACTCATCAACTACTTGTCTCAACCATGTACTCAACATGTACCACAACCAAAATACCTCATCAATTTCATCATCCAAATATGATTTGTAACTCTATAATAGACCTAGTGTGTAGTGCTCTAATTTAATTATAACAACCATTAATTTAGAACATAATAGTAAATTAAAAATTTACTCAAAATTCACTTAATCTAGCACATTCAGTCCAATATTTCAATAAATAAAATTTACTAACAATTTACATACCTCACTCTGATGCTATCCGCCGCTTGAACCTGACGCTGCTCCTTAGGGCACCCCAAAACCAGCCACCCTACCGACTAGTACGCCTAGCCCTAGGACATCAATGGATGTCCTAGCCCTCCGAGCCCAAAACCTCCTCAGCCCCCCCGGTGCACTGTAAATCCCACTGTAAACCAACTCTCCCAAAACTCCAAGTTCTCCCCTCTCGTCGAATGCATGAATCAATCCCTTCCATCATCCTTCTCCACTTCCCTTATTCCTCCTTCACCACCCTCGCACATTCACTCCCACCTAACTCTTTATTACCCGTATCCCATTATTAATTGCCTTCCCTTATTAATTGCCTTATCCCTTATTAATTGCCTTATCCCTTATTTAAATGTTTCCCTTTTACGTATTGGTTACGTTATCCCTTATGGGATACATAACCCCATTTAACATTATATTTTATTTTCCCCCCTTTGTTTAATACTTAATTAATCAATTAATTAATTAATAATCAAATTAATCATTAACCATTAATTAAAGAGTTAATCATACTTAAACTAATCATAGTA
>ML807860.1:137170-171974 GCA_009831015.1 Picea engelmannii
TTCTCTTACTCCACAAAGTGTCTTCCCGTGAGGGATTTCACCATAAGGGGACCACTTTGGAGTTCATCCATATTTACTTCTTATCAACAATGAAAAAACAATAATGAGTCATATTTACATCAAACAATATTGGGTCCATTACCAAAACCTTTTTTCTATGGGTCTTTCTTCAAGGGTTGACATCAATGACAACCAACCTTAATCAACAGTTATGTATGTTACTTGTTGGAAAGCTATTGGCTCTCCTACCCTTACCGAGTCGCACAATACTCTTAAGGCATTCAATGGTACAGAGTTTAAACCTTAAGGTGTTCTTCCCTCGTTTTCTATTATGTTAGAAGGTAAGGCGGTTAATGTCGAGGTTGAGGTATTTGATGCACCTCTTGATTACAACCTTCTACTTGGTCGTAGCTGGATTGATTCCATGCACATATTTCTGTCTACCATTTTCCATGTGTTATGTTTCCCACACCAAAGAAAATTCATTACTATCGACCAACTGGCCTTTTTTAATTCTGATTCACATACTAGAAACATTCCTTTTATCTAGAAAACACCTCTTGGTTATGAGAATGTCGGTGTGGATCTTTTAAAAGATTCAACCTTGATGGGTACATTTCCTATTCCACCACCCGATATTCCTCCTCCTTTTATCACATTGATTAACATGATATCAACCTCTATTCGTGAAACCCCTCAGTCTTATGACCCATGAATAGTACCTAGATTTGGTGACTATCTTCGTTACGGTGACATAATGCCTTTAATTTTGGTGGAATCAACTTATCAAGATATTCAATCGACAACTCCTTGTCTTCCTTCTCTTGGTGATACATCTCCTAATCCATTCCATGTGATCTTTCCTACTGATGAGATGATCATGACAAAGTGTCTATGGAAGATACTCCATGGGACGATGGGCATCATTTTTCTATTCTCTTCTTAGAATGTAAGACCATAGAGAGATACCAATAGATTTCGACTATGTCTACCGTTGTTGTTATTTCTTTTGTTCCTGAGTCAACACATGATGTTTTGTATGAAGGGAACTTGAGTAATATTTCACCTACAGTTCCTCTTGACATATCGATTAAACCTGGAGTCGTGGAAAATGTTCATATCGGTGTGTCATGTTCTATTGATGAGGTATGAACTTATAAATCCATTTTCCAAGAATTTCGCAATGTTTTTGCCTGGAGTTATGAAGAAATTCCTGGTATTGATCCTGATATTGTTGTGCATGAGATTAAGACTTACCCGAATGCTAAACTCGTTCGGCAGAGACTTCGCCCAGTACATCCTCGTAGAGATGTTGCTATTAAGATTGAAGTTGAAAAAATTATTAAATATGGCTTTGTCTATCCTTTGGCTTTGACTGATTAGGTGTCCAATCTTGTTCCGGTAAACAAAAAACAAGGCATGATCCTCATTTGTGTAGATTATAGAGATATAAACAAAGCTTCTCCCAAAGACAATTATCCAACCCCTTTTGTTGACCATATTGTTGACGACTGTGCCGGTAGTGAAATATTCTCCTTGATGGAGGGTTTCTCCGGCTATAATCAAATCAATATTCTACCCGCGGATCAACACAAGACTGCTTTTATTTTCCCTTGCGAAATCTTCGCATACCAGAAACTACCTTTTGGCCTAAAAAATGCTGGTGCGACTTTTTAGCGTGTTATGTCTTACGATTTTCATGACATTAAGCACATTTTACAAACCTATATATATGATCTACCAACGCATTCTATGCATCGTCAAGATCACCTGACACATCTACCGACCATTTTCCTACGCTATCATTATTATCGCATACGTTTGAATCCACACAAATGTGTTTTTTGTGTGGAGTCTAAACGACTTCTTAGTTTTATTATGTCTATACATTGGATTAGGGTAGACCCCTTGAAGGTTGAGTCTATTCTCAATTTACCTCCTTCCACGCTACGTGATTCAGGAGCATCATACGTAGCTAGCAAAGCAAGCACAAAGAGGAGGATAGCTGGAAATGCACCAGAACGCATTTTGAAATGTTTTTAATTTGAATGGAAAAGCATTAATGTAATAGCTAGGGGAGTGTATTCGCATTTATGTTTTGGATGTTGTAAGAAGATCTTGACCATTGCTCTCATCTGTCGTATATGGAGGCATTTATGTGTATTGAATGTAAAGTAGTTGTAGATTTTAATTTATGATTTGATAGTTAGAGCTAAAGGAGGGAAAACAGATAGATAGACACCCTCGCTTGTATCATTGTATGATTTTCCCAATTGTATCAGTTGAGTAAGCTGTAGAGCTGTAGTAGAGAGTTATAGATAAGAACCCATGTACAGGAACACTTGAGTCAATATATGAAGCTTTGACTCAATTTTCATGGTGTTATTATGTTTGTTGTTTACATTTGTTCAATGGTATGTTTACAATTGTTTTGTTTCTCTGATTATGCATTTATTTCAATGTTGTGTTATTTGTATGATTTCATGTTAAATGTATGAATTATGTGAGAGAGGAAGAATGAGTTTCAATTGTTTCTCTTCCTAATAATTCCTTCAAGGAGCGCAATGAACATCCACAAGGTGTGTGTCGACGAAGCTCTGATTTTTATCTTAGAAAGCTCAGGAGAGATATCGTTGTTCTCATACCAGAAAAAGTGCAGGTGAAGCACAAATCCATGCAAGGTTTGCGTAGGCTGGGTGAGATATTGGATTTTACCAACCCAAGAGGAATATTGAAGGACTACTGTCGCAAAGAGTGCACAGAGTAGAAGGATCAAATAACCAGAGGTTATTTGCAAATTCCGCAAGGAGTGCGTGCAGGAACCCATTGAATCCTTGAGTTTGCAAGAGAAATCTCAGGAGGGAAAGAACCTTGAAGATTTCAAGGGAAGGTGAGTGGCGAAGTTACTCAATAGGAAGGAAGCTCAGAAGAGTTGAAGCCAGAGCATTCAACGGAGGAATATCAAAAGCTGGAACGGACATTGGAGTCATTGCAAGGAGAAGTCTCGATTTGTCGTGGACCTTTGGATCTCACAGACTAGTGGAGAGATTAAGGCTGAGTGTTTTTTATCTTTCATAAGCTCAGGAGGAATAGAGGTCATTGGATTAGGATCAACAGGCGCCATTGATCTCAACCTTGAATTTTTCTATTTTGGAATTCGGGAAGTGAAGGAAGTTGTGACTCAGAGTCGAGAGTCACGAATTCTCAATTCGCGAAGTCCCAAAAGAACTAGGACCGTCAGATCGTAAGAGAGACCAGAGTCATTGATCTATGGAAAGGGGTGGTCGTGGTTTCAGAAGTCAGTGAAAGGAGTTGTTGTATCTTAAAAAGCCGATACCCGAAATCCTAGGTGCCGACAAGATTTGGCCCCAACTCATAGTCAGAGGTCACATCGAAGAAAAGTCAAGGGAGGAGTCAAGATCCATTAGCCCTTTAGGGTTTCAGGGATTGTTGAGTCAAGGAGGCTCACATATGGAATCGTGAAGTCTTGAAAGCTGAAATACCCTTTCGGTAAAGGTCGTGGTCATAGCGGTTGGTCATGTGGGTGAGAGTTAGTGCCTTGTGTATGTTCGCACAGGCATAAATCATAAGGACCTGTGGAAACGTAGTTGCGAGTGTGAGTGATTTCCTGTGGGGAAACCGAAGAGTCAATCAAACTCTCGGGGAGATAAATAACAATCCTAAGACTGGGAGGTTACGCAGAACCTGCTGAGGTAGGGGGTGTTGCGTCAGAGTGGTATCAGAGCTTTTGCCTACAATTTTCTTTTTGTTTTCTATGGGGGAACAGATTGAAACAATGTCGCCAAGAAGGAGAGAGAGACCAATGCCTGACCCAACTATGGAAAGGGAAATGAGAGAACTCTGTGCTCAATTAGATGTTATGGAAACAACACAGAGATGGAAAGCTGATACTAGAGATATTAGTGAAGCCGGAAGTGAAAATGAGGTTGGAGCTTAAGAAGAAGTCGCAGTCGAAGACGCTGTAGAAGAACATCTATTCAGAGTTTTTGCAAGAATCAGAGCCAAAGAAAAGATGTACATTCCAATGTATGAAGGCAACTTAGACGTTGAAGAGCTGCTAGATTGGATTAGGGCTCTGGATAAATACTTCGACTATGAGGATGTCAAGGAATATAAGAAAGTTAAACATGTTGTCACCAGACTTAAAGGACATGCAACACTATGGTGGGATGAAATGCAGGCTGATAGGCGCTGCAAAGGAAAGCAAAGAATAAAAAACTGGGATAGAATGGTCGCAAAAATGAAATCCAAGTTTATACCTAGAGACTACCAGATCATTCTGTTTCGAAGAATGAAAAATTTGAGACAGAAGGTGATGACAGTGAAAGAGTACACTGAAGAGTTTTACAGGCTCAACATCAGAGCAGGTCATCGGGAAAATGATGATGAAAAGGTTTCCAGATACATGAATGGTCTGAGATATGACATTCAAGATGAAATAAGCATGATGACAAGTATAAATGTCGAAGATACTTATCAAATGGCCCTGAAGGCTGAAGAGAAATTAGCCTGAAATAAAGGTCAAAGAGGCCGAGGTCGAAGTCAGAGTAGCGGCAAACAATTTCCCAGGACAAGACTTAGAAGACGAAAGAGGAAGAAAAGAAACCTCATACTCACCTTGAAAGAGGAGAAAGTTCATAGGGAGGATAGTATGCTGATATAAATACTTTTCCGCGAGAAATAGGAAGAGGAAGAGGTAGAGGGGGTGAGATAAAATGTTTTTTCTGTGGAAAAATCAGACAAAAATCTTTTGAATGTCCTGATAGAAAAAAAATGGAGGCGAAGCTTACATTTCAGAAGCACACAAGAAAAATGTTGAGGCAGAAGATGCAGAAGGTGGAAGATACTTAATGATGCAAAAAATTGTCTTGAAACTAGAGAAAGAGATAGAGAATCTAGTCCAAAGAAACAGTCTGTTCAAAACTTCTTGCAAGACCAAGGACAGGGTATGCAAAGTAATAGTGGACAATGGAAGCATAGATAATATAGTATTTACAAAGATGGTGGAAAATATGGAATTGGAGACTGTTGCACATCTGAGCCCATACAAAGTCTCGTGGTTACAAAAAGGACATCAGGTAACTGCCACTAAACAATGTTTAGTTGAATTTAAAATAGGGGGATATAAGGATGAGATTTTATGTGATGTTATTCCCATGGATGTCTATCATATTTTTTTGGGAATACCATGGAAATATGACAAGAATGTTGTTCATGATGGGAGAAAGAACACATACACCTTGGAGAAGAATGGTAGAACACATATGTTGCTGCCGATTAAAGACAAGGAGGTGAAAAAAAAAGTGAACAATACTATACTTCTCATGAGTGGGAAGGAATTTCTTGATGAATTCAATAAAGAAGAAGACACGCCGTTTGCAGTGGTAAGAAAACCTAGAGTCATCTTAATCAGTACCAAGATAGATGATTTACCAGAGGAAATTCAGGAACTGCTGGAGGAGTTCGCTGATATAGTGGTGGATGAATTAACTTGTTCATTGCTGCCCATTAGGAGCATAATCACCATATTGATCTTATACCCAAAGAAAGTTTACCAAACAAAGCAGCGTACAGATTGACACCGCAGGAAAATGAAGAAGTCAAAAGACAAGTCCAGGATTTGATGGAAAAAGGGTTAGTTAGAGAAAGCTTGAGTCCATGCGTTGTACCTACAGTGTTAAGCCCAAAGAAAAATGGTGGTTGGAGAATGTGTACAGACTTGAGAGATATAAACAAAATCACCATTGGGTATAGATTTCCTTTACCAAGGATGGATGACTTGATGGATTGATTTAATGGAGATTTTTTTTTTCAAAAATTGATTTAAAGAGTGGATATCATCAGATTAGAATAAGGGAAGGTGATGAATAGAAGAAAACATTCAAGACAAATGAAGGACTGTATGAATGGATTGTCATGTTGTTTGGTTTGGTGAATGTGCCCAGTACTTTCATGAGGCTGATGAACGAAGTCTTGAAAGATTTCATAGCAAAGTTTTTAATCGTATATCTTGATGATATACTGATCTTCAGTAAGACTGAAGAAGAACATCTGAAGAATTTAGCTGCAGTGATGAGGAGATTACAAGAAGATAAATTGCCGATCAATTTGAAGAAGTCATCTTTCATGAAGACATAACTCATTTATTTGGGTTTTGTAATCTCTTCGAACGAATTGAAGATGGATCCAGAGAAGTTAAAAGCAATCAGGGATTGGCCATCGTCGAAGAGTATCTTTGAAGTTCTAATCTTCCATGGATTGGCTAGTTTTTACAGGAAGTTCATCAGAAATTTCAGTGGAACATGTGCACCGATGATGGAAACAGTCAAGAAAAGACACAAATCTTTTCATTGGACAGAGGAAGCAGAGAAGAGTTTCAAGTTGCTGAAGGAAAAGATAACTGGACAACCAGTTCTGGTTTTGCCATATTTCAGCAAGACATTCCAAGTGAGATGTGATGTGAGTGGATTTGTGATTGGAGCATTATTTAGCCAAGATAACAGGCTGATTGCATACTTCAGTGAGAAACTAAATGATGCAAAGATGAAATATTCCACGCATGAGAAGGAATTTTATGTAGACATACAGGCGTTGAAACAATGGAGGCATTACTTGGTTCTAAAAGAGTTTGATTTGTATAGAGACAACCATGCATTACAATTCATAACTCGACAGGAAAAAACGAACCAGAAGCATGCAAAATGGGTTGAAAATATGCAGAATTTTACTTTTGTTATAAAGCATGTTTCTGGAACTGCTAACAAAGTTGTTGATGCTTTGAGCAGGAAATGTTTGTTTCTGCAGGACTTCAGAGTAAATAACTTAGGTTTTGATAACCTCAAGGAGATGTACAGAGATGCTGTAGATTTCAAAGAAGCCTATGAAGGATGTGAGAATCCAGTCCTCAGAGATAGAAGTCAATGGACTGAATATATGATTCAGGATGGACTATTGTTCAGGGGTAATCAATTGTGTATTTCGAAGAGTTCTATGAGAGAGAACTTCTGAAGGAAAAGCATAGTGGAGGATTGGTTGGACATTTTGACCATGATAAGACTTTTGCACAACTAAATGGCTCATATTATTGGCTAGGGATGAGGATAGATGTCAAGAAATTCGTGAATATGTGCATAATTTTCCAGCACATGAAGGGAAGGAGACATAATACAAGGTTGTATCAGCCATTACTGATACCAGAGAGGCCATGGGATGTGGTAAGTATGGATTTTGTGTTAGGACTACCGAGGACAGAAAGAGGATGTGACTCAATATTTGTGGTATTTGATAGATTTTCTAAAATGGCACATTTCATACCATGTCAGAAAACCAGTGATGCAACTCACATTGCAAATTTGTTTTTCAGTGAAGTTGTTAGACTTCACGGCTTACCCAAGAGTATTGTATCGGACAGGGATACCAAATTTGTAGGTCATTTCTGGAGGACCTTATGGAAGAAACTGGGAACTAAATGATATTTTATCTCAGCATATCACCCTCAGGAGGATGGACAAACTGAGGTAGTGAATAGAAGTTTGGGATATTTGTTGAGGAGTTTGGTAGCTAAAAATCACAGTCAATGGGATCAGATTCCGCCACAATCAGAATTTGCATACAACGATTCACCAAACAGGAGTACAGGACAAAGTCCATTCCAGATTATGTATGGAACACAGTCAAGAGGAGTATCTGAGTTGAGAGACTTAGAAAGGATTGAATTCATAAGTTCTAGCGCAGAGGATTTTGCAGTAGAGATGCAAGAACTCCACAGAAAAATCAAAGAGCGATTGCAAAACTCAAATCATAAATACAAGCACAGAGCAGACCAACACAGAAGAGAACTTTAGTTTGAAGTAGGTGATTTGGTTTTGGTGCATCTCAGAAAAGAAAGGTTCCCAAGAGGAACATAAAACAAGTTGAATATGAAGAAAATTGGACCGTGTAAGATCATAAGAAAGTTTGAAGCAAACACTTATGAAATTGAATTACCTGATGGGGTAGAAATATCGCCCATATTCAACATAGCAGATCTGTACCCTTACAAAGATGATGAAATAGGAGCAGAGGAGAATCAGAAATAAGTTCAATGGATTAAACATATGCTTGTAGCTAAAAAGCCACAGATGGAAAAGATAATTGATCAGAGATTTAGCAAGAAGACCTGAAGGAAAACATATTTTGAATACTTGGTGAAGTGGAAAGGACACCTGATTGAATATGTGAGTTGGGAAAGTGAAGCAGATATCCAAAGACATGGACAGATGGTGTAGGAGCTCATGAACAAGAGTTCATGAATTTTTCAGCCAAGGGAGTATGATGCAGGAGCATCGTACATATCCAACAAAGAAAGCACAAAGAGGAGGACAGCTGGAAATGAAACCGAACAGGATTTGAAATGTTTTGAATTTGAATGGAAAAGAATTAATGTAATAGCTAGGGGAGCGTATTCACATTTATTTTTCAGAGGTTGTAAGCAGATCTTGAGCATTTCTCTCATATGTCGGATATGGAGGCATTTATGTGTATTGAATGTAAAGTAGTTGTAGCTTTTAATTTCTGATTTGATAGTTAGAGCTATAGGAGGGAAAACAGATAGATAGGCACCCTCGCTTGTATCATTGTATGATTTTCCCAATTGTATCAGTTGAGTAAGTTGTAGAGCTGTAGCAAAGAGTTGTAGAGAAGAACCCATGTACAGGAACACTTGAGTTAATATATGAAGCTTTGACTCAATTTTCATGGTGTTATTATGTTTGTTGTTTACATCTGTTAAATGGTATGTTTACAGTTGTTTTGTTTCTATGATTATGCATTTATTTCAATGTTGTTTTATCTATATGATTTCATGTTAAATGTATGAAGTCTGTGAGAGAGGAAGAATGAGTTTCAATTGTTTTTCTTCCTGATAATTCCTGCAAGCAGTGCAACGAACATCCACAAGTTGTGCGTCGACAAAGCTCTGAGTTTTATCTCAGAAATATCAGGAGAGATACCATTGTTCTCATACCAACAAAAGTGTAGGTGAAGCACAAATCCATGCAAGGTGTGCACAGGCTGGGTGAGATCTTGGATTTTACCAACCCAAGAGGAATATTGAAGGACTACTGTCGCAAAGAGTGCACAGAGTCGAAGGATCAAATAACCAGATGTTATTTGTGAATTCTGCAAGGACTGCGTGCAAGAATCCATTGAATCCTTGAGTTTGCAAGAGAAATATCAGGAGGGAAAGAACCTTGAAGAGTTCAAGGGAAGGTGAGTGGCAAAGTTACTCAACAGGAAGGAAGCTCATAAGAGTTGACACCAGAGCGTTCAACAGAGGAATATCAAAAGTTGGAATAGATGGTGGAGTCGCTGCAAGGAGAAGTGTCGATTTTCCGTGGACCGTTGGATCTCATAGACCAACGGAGAGATTAAGGATGAGTGTTTTTCATCACTCATAAGCTCAAGAGGAATAGAGGCCATTGGATTAGGATCAATAGGAGTTGTTGATCTCATCCTTGAATTTCACTATTTCAAAATTCGGGAAGTGAAGGAAGTTGTGACTCAGGGTCGAGAGTCATGAATTCTCGATTTGTGAAGTTTAGAAAGAACTAGGACCATCATATCGTAAGAGAGCCCAGAGTCATTGATCTATGGCAAGGGGTGGTTGTGGTTTCAGAAGTCAACGAAAGGAGTTGATGTATCTTAAAACACCGATACGCGAAATACTGGGTGCCGATAAGATTTGGCCCCAACTCATAGTCAGAGGTCACATCAGAGAAAATTCAAGGGAGGATTCAAGATCCATTAGCCATTTCAAGTTTCAGGGATTTGTGAGTCCAGTGGCCTCACATCTATAATCACAAAGTCACGAAAGTCGAAATACCCTTTCGGTAAAGGTCGTGGTCATAGTTGTTGGTCACATGGGTGAGAGTTAGCGCCTTGTGTATGTTCGCACAAGCATAACTCATAAGGACATGTGGATACACACTTGAGTGTGAGTGATTTCCTATGGGGAAACTTAAGAGTCAATCAGACTCTCAGGAAGATGAAGAATGATCCTAAGACCGGGAGGTTGCGCAGAACCTGCTGAGGTAGGGGGTGTTGCGTCACTATGCCAACTCCAAAGTTTGCAAGGGAAGGAAAACTTTTTACATCGATTCATTCCAAAATACGTTGATTAACGAAAGGATTTACTTGGAATCTCAAGAAAGGTTATGATTTTGTATGGGACGACACTGCCAAGAAGGCCTTTGAATATTTGAAACTCGACTTAGCCCCTACACCCCTGCTATTTCCACCTAATTATAGTCAAGATTATTTCATGTACTTAGCTTGTTTGGACTCTGCCATTTCTATGGTTCTAGTCCAAGAGGATGATTCACATGATAAACATGTTATATACTATTTGAGTCGGAGTGTCACGACCACCGAAACCAAATATTTACATGTGGAGAAACTGTCCTTGGCAACTTTTCAAGTTTTTGAACGTTTTCGTCGCTACATCTTATTACGCAGAACCACGGTCATTTCCAATTGCAACCGCATGCAACACATCCTTACTCGCCAATTGTTGGGTGGAAAGTACTCTAAATGGGTAGTTATGCTCTAGGAGTTTGAATTCTCCAAGTCAAATAAGTCTTTGGTTTTTTCCATATTGATATGTGACCTTCCATCTACTAAAATAGAAATTGTGGTAGAGGATTCCTTACCTGACGAATCCCTCTTTTTGATCAGTTCTGATGACATATGGTACAAAGATATTATCATCTATATCCAGACCCAACATTTTTAGCCTGATATTTCTAGTACAGATCATCATCATATCCAATATCAAGCCCATCAATACATTATCCTTTGTGATACCCTTTACCTCCGTGGTATTGATTCCATATTTCGACGATGTCTCACCTACGATGAAGCTGAGAAAGATTTGAATGACTGTCACTCTGTATCATGTGGTGTTCATATTTCTGGGTATGCCACTGCCCAAAATATCTTACAAGATGGTTATTTCTGATATTCATTGTTTAAGGATTGCATTACTTCCATCCAGAAATTCCACACTTGTCAAACCTACAAAAATAAGATCCGTTCTCACCCTGCTCCTCTTCATCCTATAGTTTCCATTGGTCCATTCTCTAAATGAGGTATTGACTTCATGACATGTAACCCTCACTCGACTGGGGGGCATAAATACATTATTGTAGCTGTGGATTATTTCACTAAGTGGGCCGAGGCGATGCCTACATTTGATAATACCGAGAAAATTGTAGCATTATTCATATTCAATCATATCATTACTATATTTGGTGTCCCTCAAGCCATTTTTATTGATCACGATAGTCATTTTCACAATTTCATGATGTCTGAACTTACCGAGAAGTTGGGTCTTCAACATGAAAACTCAACGCCATATTATCCACGAGCAATGGCCAGGTTGAATAAATCAACAAAGTTCTCACTACTATGCTTCGACGGATGGTAGGGATTCACAAGTCAAATTGGCACACAATGTTGTTCTCAAAATTGTGGGCCTGTCGGACATCTGTTAAGTCTTCCCAGAGATTCACACCTTTCTAATTAGTGTATGGTATCGAAGCAATTTTTCTGATTGAATGTGAAATCCCATCTTTGAAAATAGTTTTCAAACTTCTCCCTAACACCTCAGATGAGGACGAGTGTCTTTTATATTTGATGCAATTAGATGAGACCTACCGTGATTATGCCTTAGTTATTGAAGCTCAGAAAAAATGTGTCAAAGCTCAATATGACAAGCATGTCAAACCACATGTTTTTTCTGAAGGTGATCTAGTTCTTCTTTACGAACAAGATCATGAATTTCTAGGGGCCGGTAAATTTGAGCCCATGCGATCGGGTCCTTATATTGTGAAATGAGTGTTGGAGAAAGGGGCTTGTGAGCTGGTGGATTATGATGGAATTCCTTTGAGTGAACCCAAAAATGGGATTTACTGGAAGAAGTATTATGCTTAAATCATTTTTGCATGAGTGTTGTGTATTTTTAGTGTATCATACTCTTGTGTGCTTTTCGTTTTTGGTTTCTCCCTTCAACTGCTTACCTTGCGTCGTGCTTGGTTTCTAGATGTCGGTTTCTTCGCTAACCTATATTGGCTTCGTTGATGGCGCTAGTCACAGTACTCAAAACTTAGCGTCTACTTCTTGGGAATTCTATGCACCTACAGATGAATTGATCAGTTTACATGGTGTTTTCCTTGGTCGTGAAACTAACAATATCGCGACATACAATGGAGTTATCGAGTTATTAATTGGCGATGTTTCAGCTCGAATCCGTCATCTTATTGTATGACTTGATTCATAGTTAGTATTACTACAGTTGAGTAACATTTATTCCATTGAGAGTCCTATTTTTCTAAGGGTATATTTACGAATTCGCCTCTTGGAACGTCATTTTGATTACATTGAATATCAATACATTCCTAGATGTCTAAATACGTTGACATATGCATTGGCTAATTATGTGTTAGACAGACATTTTAGACATTTATAAAATCCAGTCACACTTTGTACATAAAACAAGTAATCCAGTAGGAGCCTTATATTTATAACGATAAAAGTTTACAAAAAGTTTTTTTGTCCGTAGACCAAAATATAAAAAATGTGAAGCTCATAGCTTCATGTACAAAAAACATCAAGGATGTTTCTCGATATAACAAGCTAATGCTTGTGCTACTCTATGGAGAATTCGACCGATGGATGCAGATACTCCTATTGTGTGGTGTTGATAATACCTAAGGATATCATCCATCATGGCATCAGGGACATGCATGGTTAGCCCCTCTAGGTTTTGTTCTATGGCCTCTATATCTACGGAGGATACCCCTGCTACACCACCTCTCTCTCCTCTCCTTTTCATATAGGATGAACCCGAAGCACTATAAGTTCCCACATCTACATTGATGAAAGAACTTGATTAGTCATCGGATAAATAACACACAATTTTTTTTATATCATAAAATATAAAAAACAATATATAAACAAAATTTTCCTTCTTACCTATATCCCCCCACTGGGACCGTCAGGAAGAGATATATATGTATCTCCATGGAAATATACTATGACATATGCATAATATTCCACCATGAGCAGTTGATTCCTCAGCCATTCGAAGAAGACATCGTCATATTTGACGATGGGAACACCTCCATGTCGAGCCATGAGATCTACCCACCTATTCATCCTTGGATCCTGTGGACCGGGTATTCCCGACTCCACCTGTAGGCATAGGATAGGGACCCTCTCCAGGAAGAAGGACACAAAAATGGACCCATATCCAAATTTATTTAACCCACAATTTTGACACTTGGTAAGTTGTTTCTTCATTCTTTTTAGGACCCCCTCGCACCAATTAAAGACCCTGGGATCCATGCATTCCAATGCATACTAAAAATGGCTCTACAAAGCCATGTGGGGAGATGAACTCCCTGCCATGCGAGTAATAGTGTATAGGATATTCCACAAAGGCAAATCTCAGACATCCTTGATAGATACCTTGCTGCTATGTTTCTCAGTGCCTGGCACACAATGATGACGAACATAGTAATTCATAGGCTCACCTCCTCCCCTACTTCCTATAAGTGACATCCGTGAACCACGACGAGATATTCCTACCAAGAAATAGATATCCTCAATATCTATCATGAGTGCGTGGACACCCACGTGAAATGCCTTCTCGTTCACATCCCACATGTGAACCAATTATTCTAGTAGTCTCAACTGGCCTCTCATGCCCTGAATCCTGAAGAATTTTAGTAACCCACACTGTTTTAGAGCCATAAATGTCCCAAGGTCATTCCCGACGAAGTAATATTATTCTTCACACTCTCACTCATGCCACTCTAGCGTCTTGATCAAGGAAATCATGTCAAGGAACCATAAGATGAGATTAGAAACATAAAATTATTTCCTGGGGGTTTTTCTAGTTAGGTTTATCTTTTTAAATTTCGGGATGTGTTCATCGTGGGGCTATGCACCCCACCTATAGGGTCATATGGGACGATTCTAGATCATCATGGTTCAGATATAGGGCACCTACGATGACCTCAACGCATGGGTAACCCCTAAAAATTGACCCAAAAACATAAATTTAACCAATAAAAAACAATTTTGAAACCATGAAAAGATGAAGGAGAAGGAGATTACATGTTTGACGGAGACGATTCGTGAAATGATCCACCACATGCTCCGCAATCGACAGTTGAAAATCGGGGTGAAAAAGGGATTTGGAGCACTATTTGGATAAACTTGCAAATGAAATAGTAAAATAGTGTTTTTGGCTTATTTTATTGACTTTTATCATTGTTTATTTGCAAAATTATATTATTTTTATATTTTTCCATGCCCTAAAGTCTTAACAACTTGGCAAGTGTTGACCTTTGCAGATTAAAAATTATAGAAATGAGGCGTTGGAACAAGGGTCCACCCCTTTTTGGTTTATTTTTATATATTTTTCGCATGTACAAATCCTTTTATGGTTTTTCAGGAAAAACTCCAAGCAGAGTCTTAGTTCTTTCTCATGCTCGTGAAACTATGAGAATGTAATCGAGTATTCTTTTCTCATTTTTTCGAACTCCTATTGGCAACACAAAAAATGAATCATATGGAGTATCCTTTAATCTCTTTTCATGCTCCCTAAACATGAAAATATGGTCGAGCGACCTTGTTCTTTTCACTCTCGTAAAAGTATTTGAAGAAAACATCTGATGAGCAGTAGTTCTCACTTTTTCGATCTCGTCAGATTAATTTACAAAAAAGGACCTATGGAGTTCTCTTTAATTTTTTTTTCAGATTCTTTAAAAATGAAAAACCCCTGAGTTTTCTTTCTTTGGACTCATTAAACAAACATCGAAGGACCCATATGGGATCGAACCACTCATTCTTAGGGTTTGTTAAACATACTCCAAGGGACTCATCTAAAGGATGAGCTTACATCTACTAGCATATGTTATCCTCCTCAAGATTGTGTAAAAATAAAGAGGTACTCACCAGAAATGGTGGGGGACAATTGGGAAAGAAATGTGTCTCTGTATTTGTGTTAGTGGCAGTAATAGTCACTCTTGAACATGACACCCCCCTTCATCATTGTATCCAGGTTGGAAAATCCACTTGTCTCTTATTTGACCATACACAAGTTCATATGTTGGGTCCTCCTTGAGTCAATGCTGCCAAGACAACTGTCGTGTCATTCATATGTTCAAGAGAATTCCAACCTAGATAATCATTCTATCGAGTCGACCATCTGTAGTTAAATTTTTTCTACCATGTTGGCCTTCCTTATGTTAGTTTCAAATCACTTTATACTCTTATCTACCTCAAATTTGTTACATATTTCATGTCATTGATGGGGAATACATCAAGGACCTCCTGTGATGAGTCTTTTCCTGTCGACTTCAACTCATTATCTGGGAACAAGACTTAGAAATCATTTAGTACCTTGGAGCCTGCATGCCTCAATGGCAGGTTTCTTCCCTTTCAATAGTGGGTTCACATCATTGGCCCCTGATTGGAAGATTCCATCGAGTGTTCGACTTCAACTCATTTATTCACATTCATTGGATTGTACTAGGGTACCTTGGGAGTCATTGACATCAATGGCGATTTCCCTTGCACTTGTTAACAGTTTCCATTAATGACCGGTAATCAACTGGTTTCTACCATGTTCGACCTCGACACCTGTAATCACATGGCTAGATTTGTACTTAGAGACGATGGAAATGAAGACCCTGGATCTTATCATTTTGGTCCAGGTTGCGATGGAGTATTCATGAATTTGTACTGACACATAGATCCACTGTGTATGTCTCATGGCTATGTCCGAATTTGAATTCTTTTAGAGCATAGATCCACAGTGTATTCCTGGTGGCTATGTCGGATCATGATGACAAGGATCCACAGTGTATGTTTAGTGTCCATGACTCACTTGAATTATGACTAGAGTCACTTGTAGTCTGAGCATGGGAATTCCTACCTTAGAAATGGTATGATATTATGTAGATGCTTGTTTATTTTCAGGTTCCTGATCGATGCACTCCTTGTTTTCGACACACACATTATACAAAGTATTTCAGCTGTCATGAGTTCTAGATTCATACTTTGGGGGGCATTCTATTACACATTATTTTGGTCACCTCAGTAATCAACTGGAAACATGTGTTAATGTTCCCTAAAAATACTAAAAGAAGACTTTTTCCATGAGAAAAGCGATTTTCTTTCCTCTTTCAAAAACCATATAAAGGAATGTTGTTGCACCTTGCTATATGCATATGGTGCGACGATTATTTATTGTCACACTCTACCCTAAACTTGGACTGTGATGTTGTTGCATGCTTCTTGTGCATAGGGTGTGACGATGCTTAAATAATAAGAAAAGTCAAAATTCATGAATGTTCTAGAAGGGGATCTTCTAGAAGATGAGGCGGCCTCCGATTGGTTTGGATCTAAATCACTTCTATGATTTAGTGGGATCGTCCTAATCTACTTATCCATCTCTCTTTCACACTATATAAATATGGATCTCTCATGGAAAAGGCTAATGTTGAATAGGCTAAGATTTGTGTGGAGAGTTCTACTTCAGATTATGCTTGAGAGATTTGCTTTAGTTCTTCAAGTTAGATTGTGGATCTTCTTCATTCGAGGAACTAGATAAAAGGTGTGTGTGTTTTTAAGCAAAGAGTCATTGAAAGGGGACCTTGCAACATCAAGGCATGGGTTTTATTATCCACTTTATATTCATTTAATACGGTAATTCATTTCTTCCCTATAAAAGAATCTTGTATTATATTCTATAATTCCTTGATCATATACATAGACTTCATTAGAATACATATATCTTTTTCTTCCCTCTTTGTTGGTTTGTAATTCTTGGATAGGCTTACTATTTTGCAAACCCAAGGAAGGAGCTACAAGGATGACACTAGCGAGGATCAAGCGTCGTTTAAACTAGTTCATATGACAATGAAGTTTAAGGCGAAGTGTGCATTATGTTATGTTTTGTTCTAGTTTCCTGTGGAAATTAGGGAGATCTGTTTGTGTCCGCACTTACCGATTAATCTGATAACACCTGGAATGAGAGATTTTGTGCCACGCGTCCTCTCCAATGGATGGGTGGGATTGACTTTGGCCTTTGAGCCTTCAGGAGTCCAAACAACACTGCGTTCTATTTTCCCTAGAGTGTCAAACCTTCGGACCTCCAGATCTTCTGCCAGGTGTCCTTCCTAGAATTGATGGTCCAGATCAACTCCACTTCCTTTTATTTTCCTAGAGTACCTATCCTCTGGATATTCTAATCTGATGACACATGTCTTCTCCAATGGACAACCCAGATGAACTCCGGGTCTTCGGGGCTTCGAGGGTTCCTCCACTCCTAACTTATTTTGAAGTGTTAATCCACTGGAGTACATAATCGGCTGACACGTGTCCTTGGATTTTGGACGGCTACGATTCACTCCGACCTTTAGGAATTCGAGGGTCCCGACTTCTCTACACGCTGAATCTCCTGAATGTGTGAAGTTTAAAGGACTTCTCCGATTAAAAATCGTGCAACTCCTACTAATCCAACAAATGTCTTCTCTCTTGCAAACTCTCGAATATATTTTGACCGTAGATCTTTGATCCTTGATAACTCCTCCTTTAAACTCGATCCACTACTTCTATGAACGTGTAAAGCCTTAAATACTTACAGGGTTAAACCCTGCACTGCTTCTCTAGATCTAAGGGTGATAAAAGACCCTGGATCCTCCCGAACTTATCTCAACCGTTCAACTTTTAAAATAATGAATCCTATCCCCTTAAATATTTTCAATGCTATCCTTCCTGAGCTTGACTGCATGAGATAAATAGGATCTTTGGCGCCCTCCTATGCACTCCTCTGTCACTTCAAATCTCTTGAATTAGAAATTTTCTAAGTCTCTTGTGGAACTCTTGTACTTGCTATCTCTTCTAAGCTTCATTCCTCCAAGTTTTATGGACCTATGGCACACTCCTTCCAGCCTTTGAAATTTTGAGAATTTTTTGGACTTAGATATTTTTGAAGAAAATATCCGTTATGCACTCCTTGCGTTCGTCTCCTCTAAGAATTCTTTAACACTTAAACAAAGTGTTTTCCCGATGCACTCCTTGCATGACTCTTCTCCAGTATTTTCTCTCTACTGAGCAATTGTGCACTCTTTGCACTTCAATTGAACAAATGTGAACTCCTTGCACTTCAATTGTAAATTCACGTTATCTCTTCTGAGCTTCTGAGTCTATCTTGACTCAAACTATGCACTCCTTGCGAGAACTATGCACTCCTTGCACCAAGAATATCAAAAGAGAAACAAATGAAAATTACAGAAACATCAAAGGTTTCCACACTTAACCATGAAAACCATATTCATGCATAAAATATACATAAACAGATAAAACACAGAGAGCATAAAGAAACATCACATGTACTCAAATAATTCAGATGAACACAACACCATACATTTAGAATCAAACCTCTCTGCTTGTATTCATTCAGTAAAATATGTACATGGAATCATATGTCTCTTTGCAACTCTTCCTAAGCTTCAACAACTCTCTCAACATCAATAACAATAACATTCAACAATAATAACAATATTTAGCATCCTCATTTGGGCATAGAATACATATATTTATACATCGAGGGGGTTCTCGAACCTTCCCTCTAGACTACCTTAGAGATATCCTATCATAGTTAATACATTCATCTACTAAGGAATATTACATTGAATGGAAATTACATTCAGATATGAGTCGATACTCAGTATCTGTACAACCTTATCTGATAATTAAAATGATTACAATCCTTGGTGGCCTTATGTGATGGATCAAGCCTCAAAACATTTAAAATATTTAAATTACAATCCTTTCAAAAAAGAAAAAATGTTCCTTCCTTGGAATTCAAAACCAGTTTGAAATATGTGTGCTAGGTGCTGAGTTGTCCTCCACCTGGCCTATTTTATTGTTGATGGTGATGCTCCTGCATCATACTCCTATGGACAAAAATTCATGGACTCCTGTCCATGAGCTCGTGCACTATTTTTCCATGCTTTTGAATGTTAGATTCATTTACCCAACTAGCATCCTCTACTGGGTGACCCTTCCACTTCACTAGGTACTCAAAATAAGTCTTTCTCCTGGTATTCTTACAAATCCTTTGATTTATGATCTTCTCCATTTGTGGTTTTTTTGCTGTTGGCATCTGCTTCTCCCAATGAATCTACTTTTGATCATCTGATCCTCCTGTATCATCTATCCTGTAAGGGTACATGTATTCAACATTGAATATGGGTGTTATTCCCACATCCTCTAGCAACTCAATCTCATATGCATTTGCATCAAAATTTCTGAGGATCTTACATGGTCCTATTTTCTTCATCTTCAATTTGTTATATGTTCCCCTTGGGAACCTCTCTTTCCTCAGGTGTGCTAAAAATTGATCTTCAAATTTGAAATGAACCTCTCTCCTTTTATTATCAACTTGGATTTTGTACTTCTGACTACTCTCTTGCAGCTGTCTCTTTATCTGATCATGAAGCTTCTGCATATCTGCAACAAATTCTTCTACTCCTGCACTTCTGAAATCATCATGTTTCAAATATCTCAACTCTGAAATTCTTCTCGGATTCATTCCATACATTATTTGAAATGGATTGTTTCCACTTCTTATGTTTGGATAATCATTATAAGAAAACTCTGCCTGGGGCAGAATCTGACCCCACTGGTTATGATGTTCAGTGACCAAACTCCTCAACAAATTCCCTAAGCTTCGATTTACCACCTCATTCTATCCATTTGTCTTAGGGTTATATGATGATTTGAATGAAAAATGTTTACCCAACCTTTTCCATAGGGTACTCCAAAAGTTTCCCACAAACTTGGTATGTTTGTCTGAAACTATACTCCTTGGAAAGCCATGCAATCTCACAACTTCCTTGAAAATTAAATTGGCTATGTGAGTAGCATCATTGGTTTTCTAGCATGGTATGAAGTGTACCATATTTGAAAATCTATCAACCACAACAAATATGGAATCACTCCCCCTTTGTGTTCTTGGAAATCCCAACACAAAATCCATGCTTATGGCATCCCATGGCCTGTCTAGAATAGGCAATGCCTGATGCAAACCAGTGTTCTGCTTATTCCATTTTTCATACTGGAAAACTCTCAATCTATCCACAAATTTATTCACGTCATATCTCATACCTGTCCAATGGTTCAAAGAATTCAGTTGTTCATAAGTCTTATCATGGACGAAATGTCCAGCCAATCCTCCATTGTGTTTTTCCTTCAACAGGTTGTCTCTCATTGAGCATTTTGGAATACAGAGTTGGCTTCCTTTGAACAACAATCCATCTTGAACTAGATACTCTATCCACTGAATTTTTTCCCTTAGAATAGGATTTTCACATGCTTCATAAGTCTCTTTAAAATTTGGATCTTCACGATACATTTCCTTAAGGTATTCAAACCCTAAGGTCTCCACTTGAAATTCCTGCATAATCAAACATCTCCTTCTTAAAGAATCAACAACTTTGTTAGCGCTACCACTAATGTGATTAATAACAAAAGTAAAATTCTACATGAATTCTACCCATTTAGCATGTCTTTGGTTCAATTTATCTTGTCTCGTTATGAATTGCAAAGCCTGATTATCACTGTACAAGACAAACTCCTTTAGAATGAGATAGTTCCTCCATTTTTTTAGAGCTTGTATTATAGCATAAAACTCTTTATCATATGTTGAAAATTTTCTCTTAGTGTCATTCAGCTTCTCACTGAAATAAGCAACATGCTTATTTTCTTGGCTCAAGATTGCACCAATAGCTACTCCACTTGCATCACACCTCACTTAAAATATCTTCTTGAAATCTAGCAGAAACAGAATAGGTTGTTCTATTATCTTGTCCTTTAATACTCTGAATCTTTTTTCATATTCCTCTATTCAATTAAAATACTTGTGCTTTTTCTTTATAGTGTCCATTATAGGTGCACAAATGCCATTGAAATTCCTGATGAATTTCTTGTAAAAAATTGCTAATCCATGGAAGCTTCTTACCTCAAATATGCTTCTTGGAGAAGGCCATTCTTTGATTTCCCTCACCTTCTCTGGATCCATATTCAATTTATTTGAAGAGATCACAAAACCCAAGTATATTAGTTATGTCTTCATGAAAGAACATTTCATCAGATTTATCAACAACTTCTCCTGCTGCAACCTCCTCATCACTAATGTCATGTCCTTAAGTGTTCTTCTTCAGTTTTACTGAAGACTAGGATATCATCCAAATACACAATTAAAAAATTACCTATGAAGTCTTTGAGTAATTCATTCATCAATATCATGAATTTTCTTGGGGCATTTGTTAAGACAAATGGCATAAAAAACCATTAATAAAACCCTTCATTTGTCTTGAATGTTGTCTTCCATTCATCTCCATCTCTCATTCTTATCTGATGATAGCCACTCTTCAAGTCTATCTTGGAAAAATAATTTGCTCCACTCAAGCAATCCATCAAATCATCCATTCTGGGTAAAGGGAATCTATACATTATGGTAATATTATTGATGGCTCTAGAATCTATGCACATTCTCCAACCTCCATCCTTCTTTGGACTCAACACAGTTGGTACTATGCATGGACTCAAACTTTCTCTGACCAAACCCTTATCCAACAATGCTTGGACTTGATTATTGACCTCTTCATTCTTTTGAGGTGTTAACCTATATGCCTCTTTGTTTGGAAAACTTGTTCCTAGAATAAGGTCAATGTGAGGAATAATAATCCTAATGGGTGGCAAAGAGCGAGGTAACTCATCCACCACAATATCAACAAAATTATCCAATAGTTCCTGAATCTCTACATGAAGATTATCCACATAAGAAGTTGTAAGGATGACTCTGGGATTTCTCACCACAACAAACTGCATCTCTTGTTCCTTCTTGAATTCATTCAAGAGTTCCTTCCCACTCATGAGAAGTATGGGCTAGATTCTTCCTTCACTTTCTTATCCTCCATTGGAAACAACATATGTGTACGGCCATTCTTCTCAAGGGTGTAAGTATTTTTTCACCTATCATGTATGACGTTTTTGTCAAATTTCCATGGTCTTCCCAACGGAACATGAAAAACGTCCATGGGTATTGCATAAAAAATAATCTCATCTTTATAACCTCATATCTTGAATTCAACATTTCACTATATACTTACCATGACTTGGTGTCCCTTCTGCAACCACGATACCTTGTACGGGTTCAGATGTGAAGTTGTCTCTAGCTCTAGCTTTTCCACCATTTATGTGGATACCAAATTATCAGTTCTCCCACTGTCTATGATCACTTCACATACCATTTCCTTGGTCTTGCAAGTATCCTTGAACAAACTATTTCTCTGAATTGACTCTTTTGCTTCTTTCTCTGGCTTTAAGAGAACTTTCCTCATCATAAGGGATTTCCCATATTATGTTGCTTCTGCCTCAACATTCCTTCTTTGAGCTTCATAAATGTGAGATTCTCCACCTCCTTCTTTCTTCTTCCTCTCAGGACATTCCCAAGACATATTCCATGTCTTTCCACATGCATAGCATCTCACTTATCCTCCTCTACCTCTTCCTCTTCCTCAAGAAAAACAGTTTCTTCCACCATGTTGTCCACCTCTGGAACTTCCTCCTCTTTTTGTATGATTTTGATACTTTCCAGCTTCAGGTTTGGGTTTTTGGAACTTCTCTTGGACAATTCCTTTGCCTCTTCTTGGACTCTTTCCTTTGTTTTCCTTACCAACTTCTCCTCTGATTTCAATGTTGACTCATAAGAATCTTCCATCGTTCTCATGGTCATCATGTTGATATCCTCTTGGATTTCATATCTCAGGCCATTAATATATCTGGAAACCTTTTCCTCATCACTCTCTCAATGTCCTATTCTGATGTTCAATCTGTAAAAATCCTTAGTGTATTCTTTCACTGACAAACCCTTCTATCTCAAGTTTTTCAATATCCTAAACAGATTGATCAGATAGTCTTTGGCTATGAACTCATATTTTAATTTATCTACCATCCTATCCCAATTTTTTTAATCTTTTTCTTACCTTTGTGCCTTCTGTCGGCTTGTAATTCATCCCACCATACTGTTGCATGTCCCTTTATTCCGGTAACAACGTGCTTCACCTTCTTCTCATCTTCAATCTCTTCATAATAGAAGTGATTTTCTAAGGCTCTTATCCAATCCAACAACTCCTCAACATCCAAGTTGCCTTCATACATCCATATTTCCATTTTTTCTCTGGCTCCCATATTTACAACCACTTTCAACAAGCGTTCTTCTGCAGCTTCTATAGCTTCCATTTATTCACTCTCATCTTCTCTGATGCCACCAACATCAAGTTCTCTTCTATGCATTGTTTCCATGGCATCCAATCTTGCACGAAGTTGCCTCATCTCTTCTTCCATGGTTGGTTTTGCTATAGGTTTTTCCATGTGTCTTCTTGGTGGCATGGTTCCAAATTTTCTTCACACAGAGCTTATTTATGGCTCTGATACCACTTGATGTAGACCCCACCCTCTCCTAGGGTTTGCTTGACCTACTGGTCTAGGATCGTTCCAATCGGGAGATGAATTTATCTCACAGGATCCCTCTAAGCCCAAAATCTCAATGCATAGGTCCTAAACACTTCTTTTTGAATGTAAATTTTCATTTTCGGGAGTCCGCAAGCACTGAAAAAGCCTCCCCGGAGACCGAGGGCCAAAACGATGGGCCAAAATTCAATCCCTAAACGTTTTGGGACTTCGAGACCTTTCTATCCTCTTATCTCCCAACACAAATTCCACGAACTACTAAACACTAAGAAGATAGATAAATGGTCCAAAATTATCATCGATATCGAAAAATCAGATTATGTCTACGGGCTTTGGCGATTTCTTCACAACTCCCTTTCCACAAATCTCCTAGATCATCGAAAAATAAATTACATCGAGTCTCATATCGATGGTCCACAATGCTCCGATTGATGGACGGTCTAGATCAATTCCCTTCGGGCTTCGACGATTTCCTTTGGTCATGTAACCACATGAATTCTCATATCTCCCGATGTCAAATGATTATCCTTCCTCAATTTGTCCCCTCCTTAATCAACGAATAGGATTCCTTCGAGACTTCGGGAGTCCTCCCCATATACACGATAATTCACTCTGCAGAAGTGCCAAGTCCCCGAATTGTGGGATCTTGTGCCACACGTCCTCTCCAATGGACGGTTGGGATTGACTCTAGCCTTTGAGAGTCCAAACATCATTGCATTCTATTTTCCCTGAAGTGTCGGACCTCCAGATCCCTTGCCACGTGTCCTTCCTGAAATTGACGGTCCATATCAACTCTGCTTCCTTCTATTCTCTTGGATTACCTATCCTTTGGATCTTCTAATATAGCGATGTGTGTCTTCTCCAATGGACGACCTAGATGAACTTCGGGTCTTTGGGACTTCAGGGGTTCCTCCACTCCTAGATTCTTCTGAAGTGACAATCCACCAGAGTACACGATCAACTGACATGTGTCCTCAGATTTTGGATAACCACGATTCATTCCGACCTTTGGGACTTCAGCGGTCTCGACTTCTCCACATGATGAATCTCCCAAACGTGTGAAGTCTGAAGGACGTCTCTGATTAAACCTCGTGCAATTCCTCCTAATCCAACGATTGTCCTCTCTCCTGCAAAATATCGAATAGATCTTGACTGTAGATCTTCGATCCTCGATAACTCCTCCTTTAAAATTGATTCACGACTTCTCCGAACGTGTAAAGAATTAAAGACTTACAGGTTTAAACCCCATGCCTCTTCTCCATATCTAAGGGTGGTAAAAGACCCTGGATCCTTCCAAACAGATCTCAATCATTCAACTTTTAAAATAATGAATCCTCTCCTCCTTAAATATTCCCAATGCTATTTTTCCTGAGCTTGACTACACGACATAAATAGGATATCTGAAACCCTCCTATGCACTCCTCTGGCACTTCAAAGATCTTGAATTAGAATTTTTCTAATTCCCTCCTTGAAACTCTTGTACTTGCTATCTCTTATGAGATTTGTTCCTCTGAGGTTTATGGACCTCTGGCGCACTCCCTGTAGCCTTTGAAATTCTAAGAAGTTTTTGGACTTAGAGTTTTTTTAAAAATATCTCCCTTATGCCTTCCTTGCATTATTCTCCTCTAAGACTTCTTTAACACTTAAACAAAGTGTTTTTCTTATGCACTCCTTGCACGAGTCTTCTCCAGTCGTTTCTCTCTACTAAGAAACTGTGCACTCTTTGCACTTCAACTGAACAACTGTGCACTCCTTTCACTTCAACTGTAAATTCAAATTATCTCTTCTGAGCTTCTAAGTCAATCTTGACTCAGCCTATGCACTCCTTGTGGGCATTGTGCACTCCTTGCACCAATAATCTCAGAAGAGAAAAAAATGAAACTTACATAAACATCAAAGGTTTCCACACTTAACCATGAAAACCATATTCATGCATAAAAGATACATAAACAGATAAAACACAGAGAGCATAAAGAAACATCACTTGTACTCAAATAATTTAGATGAACACAACACCATACATTTAGAATTAAACATCTCTACTTGTATTCATTCAGTAAAATATGTACATGGACTCATATAGCTCTCTGCAACTCTTCATAAGCTTCAACATCTCTCTAAAGACCAAGAACAATGAGAATATTTAGAAACGTCATTTGGGCATACAATACATATATTTATACATCGAGGGGCTTCTCGGGCCTTCCCTCCATACTACGTTAGAGCTATCATATCATAGTTAATACATTCATCTACTAAGGAATATTACATTGAATGGAAATTACATTAAGATATGAGTCGATGCCCAATATCTATACAACCTTTTTTGATAATTAAAACGATTACAATCCTTGGAGGCCTTATGTGATGGTTCAAGCCTCGAAACATTTAAAATATTTAAATTACAATCCTTTCAAAATAGAAAAGCGCACCCTCCTTGGAATTGAAAAACAATTTTAAATCTGTGTGTTGGGTGTTGAGTTGTCCTCCACCTGGCCTCTTTAACTGTTGATGGCAATGCTCCTGCATTGGGTTCTTTCATATTTAAGAGGTGGATTTCTCCATTTAATGAGAATGATATCTTCATTTTATTGAGGTTGATCCTCTTATTCTAGAGAGGTCCTCCATATTCCTAAAAAGGAGTGGTTTCATTCATGAGGAAGGAAGAATATAATCATTTCAAAGAACAAATATCAATGGTTGAAAATGAAGCATTGATTTTTTCCTTAAAAATAGGTGAATCCCATCATTTCCATAGTGAGGAAAATCATTTATTTGAGGGGGTATTGGAATGATGAGTGTAAATTCATCGTAAAATAAGTGAATCCTATAATCGATTTGACTAGAATACACACAATAATTAATAAAAGGGTAGATTGTGACTGATCAAGGTGGATATTGGTGGCCACCCACCTATTCCAATTGGATCCTCTTGTTAGTTTTTAGTGCAACACGTTCTTCTGTACTTCTTTGTAATTATAGGTTCTACACTTTCGGGGCTGTCTGAATCCCTACACATCTTCCACTTGGATACTAGTGGCCTCCCACCTAATCCAACTAGCATTTTTTTCTATGTTTTCATGTCAACACATCTTGTTGTACTTCCAGGGCCATTTTGGGGCCCTAAACAATTTTTTTTTGGATCAACACAGTCAAACTGTAGACATAGTAAAATTTTGAAGGCGTAATGCATATTTCTTGAAAATACCTTTCCAACGGGCCATCACCCACTTAAAATGAAGATCGTATGCAAAAGTTACGACCCCAGGAAGTTAATGTACTAACTTACCCAAATGGGGCCCACATGACTTTTGGCGTTTCATCTCCTAGGGTTAGGTTTTTGTATGTCTAGGGTTTTGGCATTCCTGTTTATCATAAAAAGGCCTTCAAAGCCTCATTGTAATCATCTTCTTGCGAATGAGCATAGCCATCACATCTCTTCTCAGAGATAAAGATGCC
Source organism: Picea engelmannii (assembly GCA_009831015.1). Classification (NCBI taxonomy): domain Eukaryota; kingdom Viridiplantae; phylum Streptophyta; class Pinopsida; order Pinales; family Pinaceae; genus Picea; species Picea engelmannii. The sequence goes on from ML807860.1 coordinate 164,243, forward strand.
ACCATTCTAGTGAGTCTTTCACTCTGTATTTTAACAGTCTCTTTACAATTCTTTCATTAATAGAAATAGAGTATTGTTCTGTTTCTTTGTTTCTGGAAATTTCCATGAGTATTTCATTGTAATTTCTCTACTTTTATTTTGTTTCGAAAATAATCTAGATCAGTGGTATCATAGTAGGCTGCTCTTGATAATTTTCCAGTGCATGTCCCCGGCGAGGTCCGAGTTTGTCTCTCTTGAGGAAAATCACTCTCACATGCCCAATAAACCCTCGATGGTGGCAGAAAATAAAAACAGCGGAGCAGAAGATTCTATTAACTTGTTGCTTGAGCAAGCTTTCATGCAACATAGAGACAAAATGATGGAGAATTTTTCACACATTCTTCAATGCCTGTCGAGAGAAACATGCACATCTTCATCAAGAGGCCATTTTGGAGGAACCTCTCCCTTCAAGGTACAAGTTAATTTTGATATTCCCATATTTGAAGGTCAGATAGATACAGATGCCCTAGAAAAATGCTTAAATCTATTAGAAGGTTATTTCTCTATTCAAAAAATTTCCGACAGGGAAAAGATCACCTTCACACTCCTCAAGGCTCTCCCCCATGTCAAACATTGGTGGGAAACTTACTTGGAGCAAAGTTCCACAGAGGAATCTGGAATATATGGGGTCGAGCCCACTTGGGATTTTTTTGTGGATATGGTCAAAGAACAATACTGTCTTGTTGATAACTATGAATACCAGTACATGAGATGGACCACATTGTAGCAAGAGAATATCTAAACATTGTCGGAGTTCACAAATACTTTCCATACCTTGCGCACCAATCTGGGTATCAAAGACTTCGAGAAACATCTGGTTCTGAAATACCGTGGGGCTCTGCATAGGTACATCCAAACCGAAATGGATTTCCTAAACATCTCATCAATGGGAGATACCTATCAATATGCTGTCAAAATCGAGTATAAATTTAAGCACCATAACAAATGGGAATTAGGTTATGCAAATATGCAATAACCAAAGCATGGTAAAGACGACCCTAACCAACAACCTCTAGACAACCAGTCCAAGACACAGGATAAAAAGAGTAAAATAAAGACGAAGAATGACACTAGGAAGTGGTGTGACTTCCAAAACATCCCCTGGAACAATACCGATGAATGTCTCTCGAAACAGATCATCGACGAAGACCCCACTGCTACTATCCCAACCACAACAATTCAACAAGAAGAACTAGTAGATCCTAAAGAGGGGGAGCACCTCTTCCATTCATAGATGTGGGTGAAGGGGACCCCATTTCATTTCAACGTTGATAACGTTAGCCATAAGAACCTCATCTCAGCTAAGGTCGTCAAACAATTGGGTTTGTTGACAAAACCACATCCGTAGCCATACAACATCGGGTGGCTTCACCAGGGATGATATCTTCATGTCAGCCATCAGTGTCTCCTATCCTATGGAATCCATCCCTTCAAGGATGAGGTAGTGTGTGATATTTCCCCTCTTGATGTCCGTGAAGTTATTTTGGTCCAACCATATATGTGGAAACATCATGTTGTCTATGAGTCTAGACCTCGTAGTGTCATTGTTACTCTAGGAGGTCATCTCTACAGGATACCAGAGGTAGTTCCGACTACTACTCCACCAAAAAAATATCGCAAGGTAATCTCTCATACTTCAAAATTAATCCTCTTCACATTATGTTCAAAGGATGCACATAAAACCAATACAACCATTGCAGCCTCAACACCTTCTATCCAGCAAAAAGAGAGTGTCGAAGAGACAAAATATATTGTTTCTTCACCTACAATGGTGCCTACACAATGCCCCATCCAACCCATAGACAACAAGTTGGTGGAACAAATTCAACCCCTCCAAAAAAAGGTTTGTGAAAGTCTTCCACAAGCTAAGAAGCACAACTTCTCCAACAAGGCATGCATCTCACCAAGCTTCAGATTCAGAAAATGGTTTCCCCAATTCCCTGGGTACTCAACGCGATGGAGACCATTGCTTCCTAAGGGGGGAGGATTGATCCAGCTGGATATTGGTGGCCACCCACCTATTCCAACTCGCTCCTCTTATTAGTTTTTAGTGCATCACGTTCTTATGTACTTCTTTGTAATTGTGGTTTCTACACTTTCGGGGATGTCTGAATCCCTACACATCTTCCAAGTGGATATCGGTGGCCTCCCACCTAATCCAACTGGCTTATTTTGTATGTTTTCATGTCAACACATTTTGTTGTACTTCCAGGGCCGTTTTGGGGCCTTAAACAATGTTTTTTTTTTGCTTGCCACATTTAAACTATACCTAGAGTCAGATTTTGATGGCGTAATATGTAGTTCTCGAAAAGACCTTTCCAATGGGCCATCACACGCCTAAAACAAAGATCGTATGAAAAATTTATGACCCCAAGAAGTTAATGTACTAACTTACCCAAATGAGGCCCACATGAATTTTGGTGTTTCATCTCCTAGGGTTAGGTTTTTGGATGTCTAGGGTTTTGACATTCTTGTTTATCATAAAAAGGCCTTCAGAGCCTCATTGTAATCATCTTCTTGCGAATGAGCATAGTCGTCACTTCTCTTCTGAGAGATAAAGTTGCCACCATTCTAGTGAGTCTTGCACTCTGTATTTTTACAGTCTCTTTACAATTCTTTCATTAATAGAAATCAAGTACTGCTGCATTTCTCTGTTTTTGGCAATTTCCATGAGTATTTCATTGTAATTTCTCTTCTTTCATTTCCTTCCAAAAATAATCCAGATCAATGACCCTTGGTATGAAGTAGGTTACAACATTTGGTATGAACCGAGTCACAACTTTTGGAATGAATTTAAATTGCATCCTTCAAATTGAAGAGAGTCACGCATTATGCAACAAAGTTTAGATTAAATAACCTTTAAAATGAGGGTTGAATTTACTTCATGGAAAGAATAAATTGGGTTTCCTTCATGGAATGAATAAATTGGGTTATCCCTTTGTGTGGTTAATCCTGACCCACATCCATCTTGGACAATGCAATTCAATAAGGGGATTTAAGAGATGATCCTACAATCAATTGGTCTATGGAATTGGAAGTCCACATGATGTAATTATAAGGGATAATAAAGAATTCAAATATCCATCTCAAAAATATATAGATTACCTATGTAGAAAGAAGTGGATGGATTGAAGAGAGAGGTCCAAAGTTATAATTTTTCTCCACCAAAGTGTCTATCATTGCTAGAACAATTTCTACAAGATAGAGACAAAATTGGAGATAGAGCCAAGGAGGAATCAAGCTAGTTAGTCTGATAGTTTATTTTCTATTTTAGATGAGATTGCAATTAGATATAGAGTGGAAATTATTATAGTAGTTGGAGTCATATGCAAAGTGTTGTCTTCTCATTAGGGCTCTTGTAATATATAGGTTCTTTTTTTCTTAAAGAACCAATAAAGTATAGAGTGAAGCCATTCATTTTGTAGAGTTTTCTTGGGTTTCTGTAGGGTAAACTATGTGTCTATAATCTTCATGGTTGTATGTGTGTTTATGTCATTAATTTTATTTTCTATACTTATATTGCAACAAACATGACTACCAAATTCTAAACAATAATAAAAACATGTAAATCAAAATATTCATTGTGAATAAATTTTTAACGAGATGCTTTCCATAGTTTATGGAACATACTAGCACTATATTTGGTTTTCTTGAAGGGAATAAGGGATCATTATGAATTTAATTCTTACAATAATAAAGAAACTATAACAACGTGGACAATTATTTCAAGAGGATCCTGAGATTGGAGTAATGAGAATAAAGAATAATTTTAGGATTTAACTATGAGAGAGAATCAAGAGTACAATAAGATGGATGTTAAACTATAAAATGAGGATACTTGATGATTTAGATTTCTTTGAATGTGTCCCATGTAGCCATAGGCATGTCAAAAATTTTGAAGAAAATCACCCCCTTGGTTGCTACAATTATTTCCAAGAAAAACGAGCATAATATACCTCATGAATTGAGTTCTAAAAATGAATAAAGTGAATGAATCCCAAGAAAGGAAAACCAAATATGGAGAAAGGATAGTGTAGCATAATATACCTCATGAATTGAGTTCTAAAAATGAATAAAGTGAATGAATCCCAAGAAAGGAAAACCAAATATGGAGAAAGGATATTGTAGTAAAAAACAAGTACCTTTCAAAGTGGAGGAAATGATAGATATCAATCCATGTATAGATGAAAATGACTCTCTTAAATGATATAATTAGTTACACCAAGTATAATTTTATTTAAGGGTGCATGAAGTGAGCGAAGCATAGTGATTTTTTTTTTATCTATTTAAAGTTTAAAGGTGGTGGGTGGGTGATGTGCTCACTTGACATGGTGGGTGAGTGATGTGATCACTTGAGGACTGAGTCTAAACTGTCAATGCTTGGTTGGGAATGTTCCAGGAGTAACTTGTCAAGTCATGGTTTTATCCCATTGGATATGAGAAGGAACATATGATAAGATGGCTCTATCTCATGCAAAGGAAAGGGAAAACAGTGGAAGATTACACTTGGCTATTTCCCTCAAGTGTTAGAAAATGTTCATCAAATATTTTGGAATCTTGCATAGCCATGTTTGAATATAAGTGGTTCTCTTCAATCCATATATCATCAATGAGGATTTTTTTTAATTTCAATAAATTGAGAGGGATCAATAGAAGATGCAGTTCAACACACTAAAATAAGTATAACAACAATGGGAGTTAAAGAAAGGATGGAAGAAGAAAAAAGGGAAGAATATGAAAAACTATTGTACATCAAAACCCAAATCCTAAGAATTCTAAACTCTGTGACATTAATTGGAACATGGAGGATGTACAAATGTTGGAAGTTTTATCTATAATTTTTCCCAAAGCACTTCATATAACAAAAAAAAAAGGATTTTTCAGCAATCGAAACTAGAAATCAGATTGAGAGTAGTTTCGAAGTGGATGGAATGATCCCCAATAAATCCACTCAGGTAAGTCTAAGTACCCCCCACTGTAAAGGGAAATGGAAATGTCCAAATCATTAAACTCATGGGAAATGGAAATGTAAAAATTAAACTCATGTAAATGAAGGTTGATTGTCTTATTAATCCTAGTTTGCAATGAAATTTAGTATCAACGCAAAAAATATTGGATTGGAAGGGTAAGACCATGAACAACCTTATATTTTGGGATGCGTAAGTCAAGGTATCGAATTGAGAGTCACAAAGTAGTATAATTTCATATTTTTCATTGATGCGAACTACATTAATGAGGTGCTTGCACATGTAATACCACTTGATGTGTGTAGGATAATATGTGGGAGTCCATACACGTAGATGAAATATTTTTTTCTTCACACAAAGTAAAAACCAATAAATCTTGGTAATATATGGTTGAACATGGATCATAAATGGTTACAAAGGAAAAACAAATCAAAACTTTTTAAATGCACACTAGGTAAGGAGGTTGATTAGTACACACAAGAAGTTTGTATTTTTTTTTCTTAAGAGATAATCAACATATTGAAGATAAAATGGAGGCCACATATTATTTAGAAGGAGATAATATGGAGTAGAAACAATATAGTGATCAACTTGTGGAATCATATCAGGAAGTGTTTCAATAACCCAAAGGGATTCAATCGAAGAGGAAAGTTGAACAAAATATTTGATTGTTACCTGAATCTCCATTCCTAAGAATTAGGTTGTATCATCAGTGATTATTATGAAGTGGATGAAGTAAAGAAACAAAAAATGTAGAAAGGAGTCATACAACCATTAAATTTACCTTGCGGGTCACCAATCATCATTGTTCGATAGATGCTCTTCCCATTCTTTATTGTAAACAAAAGTGTAATCAAGGAATACCAGTACAAACTTCTTGAGTAATAGTTTCAAAATTGAATTCATTAGACTTTGGAATGTAGGGGGTGCATTAGTAAGCCCAAATGACACTACCAATAATTCATAGTGCCCTTAATGAGTTCTAAATGTTGTTTTAGTCATATTTTATTATTCTCTATTTTCGAAAACGTTAGCGTGCCGGGGAAATAAGTGAAATACTTCTTTCTCAGAACTTGGCCTTAAAATAAATAGAAATCATCTGACGACACCGTAGAAGCATGAAATTAATTAGAGAATGTGCTTTGAATACCTTATATTGAACACAATCACTATGAAGGACCGACACCCATTTCCAAAAATTAATGAAGTTATATCAACTATAGAAAAAAACGTATTTCACCAAGTTGGATCTGAATTCTAAATACCACCAAGTATAGATGAAAGAAAAATAGACTTGGAAGAATTGTCTCAAAACATGACAAGGTACTTATGAATGGTTAGTTATTCCTTTTGGTTTACTTGATGCACCAAGCACTTTTATGTGCTTGATGAATGTTGCACTACATCTATTTGTCAATTCTTTTGTAATGTTATATTTGGATGACATATATTTGTTAGTACCATGTGGGAAGAGAATGTTATGAATTGAAGTAGGTACTAGAGGTATTGATTATGTACTAGTTGTTTTCAAACCCAAGTTTTCTAAACAACTCAAGGTTTACCTTAGAAACATGATTGGTGAAACTGAATTATAGATCAATATAGTGAAGATTAAGGCTGTCAACAAATTTCTTGTACCTACCAATGTATCATAGGTGAGAATTTTCATTGGGGTAGCATAGTACTCGAGGAAGTTCATTGCATCACTTTTAGAAAATGTGGCTCCACTTCAATCAGTAATAGTCTTATAGTTGTATTTTGTAAGCCTTGACCATCTATGTTAGCTTGGCCATTTTCCTATTCTTTGTCCATGATTTTCCACTTCTCTTGATAATTTTTTAATTCTATCTATAGATGCTCATAAATATCCTTCTAGCAACTCAAGAGTAGCTTGTCGGTTGTCCTGTAGTGAAATTTTCCCAACCCCTCCCCCCCTAGGTTGGGCCATGTCACCAAAACCTCAACTTCTATCACTATGATGTTTTTTGTACTATCCTAAGCTCCCTACTGGACCATGCTACTTCAAGAATCCTAGTGTGTGGATACTACTTATAACGCTCCCTATTACAAGTAGATTGGAACAACTGCGCACAACCTTAAGGTATTGCGCCCATACCCAAGGTGGGTCTCTCTCTCTATGAGTATACATCTTTTATGAAAATTATAGCAGTGAAATAAATGTCACAAATATATTGCGCACTTATCCCTTTAGAACACATACATATTGTTGTGTGTGCAAACACTTTGCACACATAATACTACTTTGTGCACAATCAATATGATGTTGCACACAGATTCTATCACCTTTGTGTGGACTACTTCACTGCATTCTCGATGATTCATACGTTGCCTTGGTATCCTCTAACCATACCCCATAGTTTAACTTAACAAGAATACTTAATAATTGTCATACTTCTCATGTGCAACAATATTATACTGATTAATCATACATTTAGCTAACATGAAACACTTATAACTATCATGCCCGCATATGTCGTGGCATATAGGAAAAAGGGACACACACACACACACACACACACACACACACACACACACACACACACACTTATGCAGTAACATTACACAGAATTAACCACAATATTTAGATGCAATTTCATACAGGAAGATAAAACCATTTAAAAGTATGAACATTAGAGAACACATTAATTAAACAAGCATGTGAAGGAGACTTATCTTTTATGAAAAGTCACCAACTGTGTGCAGAA
>ML807860.1:174171-189549 GCA_009831015.1 Picea engelmannii
TTTGATTCTAGGTTTAGTGATTTGATTATATTAACAATATTGAGGGTGATTACATTTACAATACTTGCGCACTATCATTTTTCATCCAGGCTCAATAGCCTTAAACATAAACATATATACAAAGGCTCTATGGCTTCAAAATTGCACACTTATTCTAGTGTGCTCAAAACTCTGGGATGTGTGCACTCTTCCTTTGGTGCACCATCCTTGCATACTTACATAGTTGCGTGATATACTATGACATGCGTGTGTTATTTATTTGATGCACAATCCTCGTGTAACCACCAAACTTTGGAATGTGCACACAAAACCGAATCCAAGACTTGATACCAATAACTCACCAACTTATATATATATATAGTTGGGGATCGGCCTAGGGGTATTACATTATCATCACCCTTATTTATGTAATGTCCTCAGTGCATTACATACACATGTATAATCAAAACTTTCAAAAGTCCTCAAAGAGATGCGGATACTCTTCCCGTATAACATATTCTTATTCCTAGGTTGCATCCTTGGGATTGTAACAAGTCCACTGGACCTTTACCAGTCCTACTGCACGATTCCAAAGCCTCTTGACTTTTTGATTCAATATGCACACTGGTTGAACTCAAAAATCGACCTCTTTCTCGACCTGAATCACATTCCAATCAATGACATTATTAGCATCATGAACATACTTTTTAAGTAAAGAAAAATGGAATACATTATGAATACTCAAGGCTGATGGTAGAGCCAACATATATGAGACAAGACCAATCCTCTATAGGATTTCGAATGGCCCATAATATCATGTTGCTAGCTTAGAGAAATTCCCCAACTTCAGGGAACTTCGTATTGATTTTACTTGTAGGAACACATGGTCACCCACTTTAAATTATCTAAAAGTTTGGCCTTTATCTGTGTAGATTTTCTTTCTGTCTTGGGAAACTTTCAAATTTATCTTTATTTTTACCATCTGCTCTTCCATTTCTCAAAGCAAATATGGCCCAACCACTGCATCGTTTGTTGGGTTATCCCAACTCATAGGTATGTTGCACCCTCTACCATACAATGCTTCAAATGGACTCATATTTAAAGATGCTTTATATCCATTGTTGTAATCAAACTCTACCAAATTCAAGTAGTATTCCCATTTTGATGGTTTATCCATCATATACATCCTTAACATATCTTCTATTACTCGGTTCACCCTCTCAGTTTTTTCAACTGATTTCGGGTGATATGCTATGATAAAGTTTAGACTTGTCCCAATTCCTTTGAACAATCCCTTCCAAAAATTGGAAGGGAAATTGGGATCTCTGTCAGACACAATTGTCTTAGGCACACCATGCAATTTAAAAATTTCTCTCATGTAGATATCAAAAATATTAGTTGCCTTGTAATTCAACTTCACTGTAACAAAATGGGTAGTTTTAGTGAGCTTATCCACTACCACCATGATGGAATCATGTTGCTTGGTTGATATGGGAAGCTTAGTTATAAAATCCATTGTTATAACTTCCCATTTCCACTCAGGAATGGGAAATCGCTGTAGTAAACTAGTTGAATGTCTATGCTCATCCTTGACCTTTTGACTTTCAAGGAATTTAGCAATAAATTCAACAACCTCCTTTTTCATACTAAACCAATAGTATTTATTTTTTACCAAGACAATTGTATTATGGTAACCTGATATCCAACATAAGGAACCTTATGCATCTCTGGAAACAACATAATTTTTAATTCTTGATCATTTGGAACATAGAATCTGTGTCTATACATGAGGATTCCATCCTCTCTTAGCTCGTAACCTTCAAAATTTTGTTGTGACATGCCTTGCTGTAATTTTTCTCTTAATTACTCATAATGCATATTTGACTTTGTAACCTCTATGATTCTATCTCTGAAATCTATCTGATACACGCTAATGGTTGTAGAATGCATCTCATGCACTCTTCTGCTGAGTGCATCAACCACCTTGTTCTCTTTTCCCTTGATATGATTTATATCAAACTAATACCCACTTAGGAAATCTAACCACCTGCTTTGTATGGCATTTAAACTTGTCTGCACAAACAAATATTTCATGCCACAATGGTCTGTTTTCAGTTCAAATATTTTACCCATGAGATAGTTCATCCACATCTTCGAGGAATCCACTATAGCTTCCAATTCTAAATCATGGTTGGCATGGAGTCTCTCCTTCTCTTTTATTTTTCTTGATTCATAATATATCATGTGTCCATTCTGAGTAAGGACTCCCCCAAGCCCTTCTTTACATGCATTCATGTACACCATGAAGTCTTCATATGGATATGCAATCATTACCATCGGTGCACAAGTCAACAAAATTTTCAAGTGTTGGAAACTCAAATCGCACACATTTCCTCTACAGGGATCTGATTGGATGTGCAATCTTTGAGAAGCCTTCAATAAAAAAATTGTAGTACCCTGCCAGTTCCATGAAATATCTCGCTTCTACGACATTTCTTGGTGTTGGAAATTCCTCAATATATTTGTGCCCATTACATGATCAAACATGTCATCTATCCTTGGCAAATAATACTTGTTCTTTATTGTTACTTTGTTCAACCGCCTGAAGTCAATGCAAAGTCTCTGTTAGTCACCAATAAAAAAATATGATTTCCTAAGGTCAGGGTTCTAGAATTAGCAAAGGCTCTAAACAATTTGGAGGCATGACAATTTGACAGGAAGATTAAAAATGGCATAAAGAAGTTAAGTTTGGCGAAGAAATTAATCAAGATCGGGCCCGAAATAACTTTGATCACGATCCATCGAAATCGACGTCCAGGAAGCATTGCAGAGATTGAAGTTGAGCGGGGTACTTTCATCCAGAGAGGTTATTGGACTGTGTATCAATTTCTCAGAACATCCTTATGAATTAATACAAAAGTACTATGCTTTTGGAGGCAAAGATTCATCACAATGTTTTTCTCAGTGTATTTTTCCTGTTAATGTGTATCTCCATTATTGTTTATTCTTTCTAGTATTTAGCTGGGAGAAATTTTTTGGAATTCATCTACATTTGATGCTCCATTCATACAGAAAATACGTGTTCAAGTGTTAAGGATTTAATTCTCATAATTCATCTATACTCAGTGGTCCATCCATGGCGATCTATATCCTTTTTTTTTTCTTCTAAAGTTACATTAATAACTCACCCTTTGTTAGGTGCTCTTAGTGTAATGGGATATCCTTTCCTATTTTATGCTACCATCCAAATATTGATCATTTGTTGAAGAACGATACTTACTTTTCCTTTTCTTTCTGAGAGTACACCACCAACTATTGACTCAATATTTTTAAGTTCAGGCTTTGAACCCATTGCCCAGTGGTTCCCTTCTCTTGTTTGTCCTACCAACCCTTTTAAAACAAAAACAAAACCTGTCATATTGGAGAACTTGACCTCTGTGTACTCATTGCTAAATATTTTTTAGTATTTTTAGTGTTTACCTATTTGAGAGAGCCCTCTCTAGTTGTATAGGTCATAATACAACCTAAAGTTGGTTTGAGGTTACCTTGGGGTTTCCTTGATACATCCCAAAGAAATTACCAAGTTCTTTCAAAAACGCTTTCCTGATGATGGACCACACTAGTTTGGTCTGAAACGTCGAAAATAAAAAAACCTATGCGATGAATCTGAAATAACTCTCTGAACAAAACAATGGTCGCAAAAGTCTTAGAACAGAAATATCAACGTACCATATTTATTTAAAAAAAATAAAACCAGAGCACCCCAAGGTGACACACTTGGGCGTATATACCCCTTATTCATAATATCTTCAAGTTGCATTTGCATTTCCTTTAGCTATGGTGTACTCATCCTATAAGGAGTCTTGGATACAAGAGCTTCTCCCAACATCATATTTATAGAGAAATCAATATTTCTTTTTGGTGGAAACCCTAGTATTTATTTAAATACATCCTCAAATTCTTTTAGTACTACACATTCTCCAACACTTGGCACTTTATCCTCATGTTCCTCCTCCATGTGCATTGCAAATACTTGACATCCCTTCCTATATTTTTTCTTCAATTACAAGGCTAAAATTTCTCTGATAGTCATATCTCTTCGAATGCCTTGAACTATTCTCAAATTTCCTTGCTCATCTAGGAAAGTAAATGCCTTATTATAATAGTCTAGAACAACATGATGTTGGTCCAACCAATCCATACCAATGAGGAAATCATACAAGCCCAAATGTATGATATTCAAAACAACTTTCTTGAGCATTCTATTCTTTTCCATTTCACATGCCTTGATCATCTCATTAATTTTCTTTTTTTCCCCTGTAGCTAGTTGCACCAACCAAGGTTTTCCAAGCTTACTTCTTGGAAATTGGAATCTTTCCACCATTTTAGGATCTAGATAACTATGACTAGATTTTGATTCAATTAAAATAGAAATGGGTTGATAATTAATCTTACCTTCCACCTCGATTATGTGCAACTAAAACTCATCTTGTTTGTTGTTCAGGGCTACGTAAATTCTAGATACACTTCTACCCATGTCTTCAACTATATCAACTTGTTGTACACTATGCACATTCATCGCCATTTCACCTCTTTGAGGTTAATATATAAACATATGGTTTTCATCGCAACCCCAACACTTTATTGGTTGCTTCCTTGGCATGGTTTACATTTCCTCAGTCATTATGGGCTCCTTGGAATTTGGTTGTCCTTGCGCATTATTTATGAAAAATGGTGGTTTTGTAACATCCCCAACCACCTAGGATGAGACCCGCTACATAAAATCTCCCAACTTCAAGTATGATACCTCAAGTAACGTCCCTGACTTACTATTGAGCAACGTTACCTCAAGAAAATTAGTGTGCAATTAACATTCAGACTGCGTGAAAACGCTTGAGGAAATGCGTGCAACCCAAACTGGTTCACGCTACACCACACTCCTTCCTGATTAAATAGATTATAACAACAAAAGTACACAAATAAAATTGTATGCATCAACATGTTTATTGCACCAACATTACTGTGTGTATAATTCACTCTGCACATGCGAACAATACTACACACATACTAATATGGAGCACTCAATGGCCACCTGAAGCATAACCATATCGACCCCCCCCCNACAGGTGAAGCTTTCTTGCGTATGCAAACTACTTTCCTATGCACACAACAAATCCAGTGAATTGTGCATAGAGACCACTTTCTGCCCACATGGTACTCCTAGCCTCACTCAGAAAGCTCTTGACCATTTACCAGGATTATCTTAACATAAATTACTTATCAACTAACATACACATCATGTACAAATATTAAACTTAATAACCACATTGCACTTAAATGAATAAACAACATTAAAGAGAAGAAAAACCATTATTCATAAGAATTATCATACAAGAGATAGACCATTGTTGGATTACTAAGAGGGGGGTGAATCAGTAATGAGTAATTTTAGTACTTTTAACCATAGTATAATCTTCAACAATATTCAATAGTTTATCATTAGCATTCAATATATCATCAATAGTATAATCGTAAACAACATCACATCAAAATAGATACATAATACACCAAAATTTACATGGAAACCCAAATGGGAGAAAACCACATAATGATTTTCTTATATATCAAAAGAATACATTCATTGGAAGCACTGACTTCATGATTCTCCAGCTACAACTGGAAGGAGGATCCAATCCCCTATTCTCAGGATACAACTTGAAGGAATATCCAAATCCTTGAATTCTCTGGATCCAACTAGAAGGAGGCTACAACCCCCTGAGTTCTTCAGCTCCAACTGGAAGGTCACTACAACCACCTATCCTTGCCTTGTCATTTCGCCTTGAAATACAAGTGTAGACAAACTATCACTATCACAAAATCTTCCACTATCTCTGACATTGTCATTGTCTCATATAATTGTATCTTCTCATCAATCAACTCACACCTATACCATACCATGCATCAACTGTATACCAACGTACATAATATATCATACATCAATCATGAACCAAAGATACATCAATAAGGAATAGTGAATCATGAACTAGAGCATCAACCATATGTAGCATATACCATACCATCAACCATATGCATATCTGTATCATATCATCAATGACGTATCTCAAAGAATCAATGCATGTCCCTCATGCATATAGCACCATACAACATGAATATGCCTCAATCGTGTATAATAAAATCAAATATATGAACTATAAAAACCATGTCATATGTTGAACCAGATATAAGAGTGCTCCTCACTTAGCCAATCAACCAAGATATACCATATCCAAATACCAAACCAACCATACCAAGTATGCCCCAAACATACACCATATCATGACCAAGAGTAACCATCAAAACAAGTATATAACCATACCAATACCTCTATATCTGACCTGAAACTCTGAGATGCTGACCTGTAGACTTCCTTTAGACTTCAGGGACCTAGTACCAACATTTACTCCAATATTCATCAACCTTTTTACAGATAAGCGACTTTCTCTTCTACTACCTGAGTATATGTGTGCTTTTCTCAACTGTAGCCCATGTACATATGCTCCTTTTATGATATGCAACCTGCGTATACCTCAGAAACTAGGGTTTGATGAAACTTCAAAAATCTTTCCTTGGACCTTCCTTTGATACCTCATAAAATAAAACTACAACCTTAACAAAAAGATCACTAGATCACAAGAAATAAAAGCAATGAATAAGTATGTGAATGTACTTGTGAATGACTCCTTGTGGTGTATTTATACTTGTGCTATGTAGGTCCCCTCCTTAATTTAGGGCTTCTATGGTTTTCTTGTTACAACAACTTTACCCTTTCATTAAGGAAATGTAACCAACTAGGGGCTTCTTGACCATTTCTTCGAGGCCTTCAACTTCACAAAGTCATATCTCCCTATCTGTGAGGAACTACGTGGCATTCCACGTATCACCAGAAATGGAATGACGAGTAATATCCATTTATGAGTGTATTTCATACATTTACTTTGTTTTCATGTCCATATTCCTCATTCATATTCAAGTACCAAAACCATACTATCGGGGATTCTCAAGGGTTGACATCAATGGCTACCAAACTATCAACAATTCCCCCCTTTGGCATTGATGACAACAATTAGGAATGAAAATAATTATGCCCATGCTCCTCATGTGACCATCACTCCCCCTATATACATGTTTCTCTCTCTCTGTCTCCATTCCTTTCTCTATTTCTCCCCCTTTGACATCAATGACATAGGGTAATCCTCCTCTTGGGAATCCTCCCCCTGTCTATAGGCTTTTGTTGTCTCTACTGACATTTCTCTTCATGGTTCTTCCTCTTGTAACTCTCTGATGTATATGAAAATAATTCAAAAGAATTTTTTACTAGAACTCTTCAAGACTTTTGTTTCTATCCCCCTATCATGTTAAGTTTGATGTCATTTGGATCAGAGTGGGGAAGAAACTATTTGATTTTTCTATTGCAGATATTCAAAAGTTTCCCTTACAAGTGGTTTGGTGAAGATATCTTCTACTTGATTTTTTTCCCCGACATACTCTAGCTTGATATTTTTCTCTGTATCATGTTCCCATAGAAAGTGATACTTTATTGTAATGTGCTTCATATTATAATGCATCATTGGATTCCTGGATATACTGATGGTGCTAGTGTTTTCACAAAATATAGAAATGGGATCATTGCACTTTACTTGTATATCCTGCAGAGTTTGTTTCATCCAAACTACTTGAGTACAACATGTCATTGTTGAAATGTATTATGTTTCTGTTGTAGACAAAGATATTGGTGATTGTTTCTTTCTTAACCATGATACCAGACACTCACCCAAGTAGAAATATGCTCCATTTGTACTTCTTCTATCATCAATGCAACCTTCCCAAACTGCATATGTGTAGGTGACAAGAGATATATCCTTCCCTTTTGGATACCATAACCAAACTCTTATGTACCTTTGATATATCTAAATATCCTCTTCACTGCCATAACAAGTGATTTCTTTGGTGCTTCTTGAAACCTTGCAACCTGTCCAATTGCCTACTTCACATCCGGTATAGAATCTTTCACACAAATTAAACTACTAATCATCAATCTGTACTATCTCTGATCTGCATCCCTAGAATCATCATCCTTACTTAACTTTCAACTGGTCTGCATAGGAGTACTGACTGGTTTGCAATATGTCATTCCAAAGTTCTTCAACATTTCTTTGATATACTTGGTTTGAGAGATAAAGATACCTTTGTTACTCTGACATATCTGGAGACCTAAAAATAAATACAAATATCCAAGTAGAGACATCTCAAATTCATTTTGCATGTCTTTGGAAAATTTCTGACTCATCTCACTTCCGAAGATAATATCATCAACATAAACTTCAATTATGAAGATACTATCTTGATTTAACTTTATGTAGATATTGTTGTTTGCATTTCCTTTTTTGAACCCTTGTTGTTGTAGGTATCTTTCCAGTCTTGAATACCATGATCTGTGGGATTGTTTGAGACCATATAAGGCCTTCTTCAACCTGTAAACATAATTTTATTTTTCTGACAACTGAAATCCTTATGGTCGCTTGATGTAGGCTTCTTCCTCTAGATCTCCATTTATGAATGTTGATTTCACATCCTTTTGATATACTTTAATATTTTTGGAACATGCATAAGCTAGGATTAGTATGATTGCTTCCATTCTAGCAACTGGAGAAAATTTTTCTTCAAAATATATACCTTCACCCCGAGCATATAATTTACATTACAATCTTGATTTGCTCCTGGTAACTTGTCCATCCCCATTCAACTTGTTTCTAAAGACCCATTTTGTACCAATGACATTTTTGTTCTTCGGTCTTGGAACCCATTCCCATGTTTCATTCTTCTCGATCTGATCTCACTCTTCATCCATAGTTTTTATCAAGTGTTCATCTTTTTTGGCTTCTTCAAAACCACTTGGTTCAATAGTAGATAATAGTGCTAGATGTTGTTGTTCTGATGAACAGATTCTTCTTCTGGTTTCAACTCCTGCATATTTATTGCCAATGATCTGTTCTGATGGATGATTTTTCTGCACTCATCTACTAGGTGTCTTTGGAGGTACTTGAATATCTTGTTGTTCTTTATTTTCTTCTAGTTTATCTTCTTCTTCATCTGATTCTTCTTCTTTCAAATCTTCTTCATGATCTTTTTCCACTAAATCTTTGCTACTTTCCTTTATCTTTAGTCCATCTGTCTCATCAATCGTCACATTTATGATTTCTACTATTATGTTGAGTCGTATATTGAAACATTTGTATTCTTTCATTTTTCTTGAGTACCCAACCAATATGCCTTTATCAACTCGAGAATAAAATTTTCCAATTCTACATCTTCTCTTTTGATGTAGCATTTACTTCCGAAAACTTTGAAGTGCTTCACATTTGTTGGTACTCCTTTCCATAGCTTGTATGGATTCTTATCACTGTTATTTTTTAGCATCCCTCTATTATGAATGTGAATTATTGTATGCATTGCTTGTACCCAAAATATGTATTGAAGTTTTTTAATCCCTCTTAATTCTTATTTAGAAAGAAAACTACAATCAATCTTGTGTATTCATCTACCAGTAGCATGAAATATTGTTCACCTTTCAATCCATTCGTTCTTTTTGGTCCAACTCGGTCAGTATGTAAAATCTTTAATGGTTTTGTTGTAGAATACTCTTTTGACTTGAACTTTGTCTTGGTTTGTTTTCCCTATAGACAATGCTTGCATAGAATGTTTGTTGGCTTTGAGATCTCATAAATATATTTTATTGCTTCCTTTTTA
Organism: Picea engelmannii; assembly: GCA_009831015.1. Taxonomy (NCBI): domain Eukaryota; kingdom Viridiplantae; phylum Streptophyta; class Pinopsida; order Pinales; family Pinaceae; genus Picea; species Picea engelmannii. Next base: position 183,958 of record ML807860.1, read on the forward strand.
TAACTTTGAAAATATTATCAAAATTTATGTGACTCATTCTTTTGTGCTAGAGCCAACTTTCATCATCCTTTCCTAAGAAACATCTTTCCTTTCCTATTTCATTTAGAACATATATGTTGCTTGGAGTTCTTACAGTTGTATCCACCAACTCACCTGATTCTTCTTTCCTTATCTCGCACTTCTTTGAGTCAAACACAAGTCTATGTCCTTGATCACACATTTGATTTACACTTAGAAGATTGTGTTTCATGTCTTCGACCAGTAAAATGTTTTCTGCCGTAACATCCTTACTTTCGAGCTTGACTATGCCCTTTCCAATAATTCTAGCTAAGTTGCCATTCCCAAATTAAATTTATCCATCTATTTATTTGTTCAATGTTAGAAATATGTCTTTATCACCTGTCATATGTTTTGAGAATCCACTGTCAACATACCATCCATGTTTCTTGTGTTGAGCTTGTAGAGAAAGATTACATTCTTCGGTGTTGAATTGATCCTGCTTTCTTATCCATATCCTTTGTGGTTCCTACTTATGGTTGTTGATATTCTTCTTTGGTTCCCTTGGAGGAACAATAAGTTTGCAATCTTTATCCATATGTCCAAATTTGTTGCACTTGTAGCATTCTACCACATCACTCAATGATCCAAATATGTTGTAGATCTTTCTTGGACATATTTCTTGGATAATTATTTCTTGTATAGCCCTCATCATTGCCTCTGTTCTTGGTATTGTCTCTACAAATCACAACTTTATGCCCAAAATTACAAGATGAATAACTTGAACCGAGAAAAATATTTTTATACCTGGGAGTGGAAGTTCTTTTGAATGGTGTTGCTCTTATGAATCCTTCTTCTTATTGAGGTCTTTCTATAGCTGGTTGTTTCTGATACTGACTTCTGAATAATCTAGGTGGTGCAGTGTCTTTGTAATCTTCCTCTTGAGTATTCATGTATTCTTCTTTCTTGGAAGGACCTCTGACGGATTCTGCATATCTTCTTGGTTCTTCTTCTTTCTCTGTCATTATGGAGATTGAACCTTTCTATGTCTATGTCTGATTGTATCCTAATCCAGATCTGTCATAGTAAGGTCATTCACTGTTAATGATATTATCCAATATCCTAGTTTTGTTTTGTTGCATGTCCTTCTTCTGAAGATATTTTATTAGAGTGAGTATCTCTTCTTATAACCCTTCAATGATCCTATCATTTTCATCTAACTATCCTCTTAGTGCTTATTCAATCTTCTTGTCTTCTTCTACCTGGATTTTTAGCTTCATGATCATCTAATTGACTTATTTGGAGTTATGAGATTCTTCTTTCTTCTTTACTTTTTTCTAGGGTGACTTGTTTTTCTTCTTTTCCTTCTTTAGATCTTCTATGGAACACATCAATTCTTCCCTATAATCTAATTCTGCCTCTTCACATTCTTCTTCAGATCCTTCTTCATCGTAGTCTTGTATTTCCATGAATAACACCCCTTTTGTATCACTAGCACTGACTTCATCTTTGTCTGATGAGGAATTGTCTTCCTTGGTGCAAAGACTTTTCTTTAAAAAAATATTTTTGTTTCTTCTACCCTTTTAGATTTTCCTTTTCTTTTTAGAGTCATCTTCTTCATTACCTTTATTTTTCTTATAGAGACATTTATTAGCAAAATGACCAACACCATCACAATTAAAACATTTCAATGGAAGCATACCTTTGTATTTTTTGGTTCCTCTTTTTAGCCTTCTGACGAAGTCGGCCACCTCTTCATCTTCCTCTGAATCATCGTTGTAGCTACATTATGACTTTGGTTTTTGTTTATCTTTCTTATTCATCTTATTAGATGCCTTGAATGTCGCTGCCTTCATGACTAGATTATCTTGTTCTTTCCTCATCTCATAAGTTGTGAGTATCCCATGCAACTCATCCATGGTCATTGTAGCTAGGTCCACTCTTTATTCTAGAGATGAAATTTTTGAATCAGGTATCATTGGTAGAGATATTAATGCATTTTTAACAATGTCCTGTTCCTTTATATCGTCTCCCAAACCTTTCATATTGTTTACTATTTCATCGACTCATAGAAAGTAGGATGCTATGTTTTCATCTTCAATTATTCAACCTTGGCTCTAAAAATCTGAAGCTTAGCTTCCTTTACTTTTTTATCTCCTTCATAGATAGTCTTCGATTTGTCCCACATTTATTTTGTGGAATCACAATGCATAATCTTGGTATGTATAGATAGAGTCAAACCATTTTCAATATAGTTTCTATCCCGTGAATCATTTTCTTCATGTTTCTTTCCATCTTTTTCCATCGGGGAGTGGCTGGTGCTTTGTATCCATATACTACTCATCGCTAGACATCAAATCCTTGTGCTTGTATATGCATATTCATCCTTCTTCTCCAAAAGGCATAGTTCTCACCGTCAAACTATGGTATCCCAATCTTAGCATAATCCATGATCTCCTTCTAGTGGTTAGACTGCTCCTTGAAGGACCTGCTCTGATACCAATTGTTGGATTACTAAGAGGGGGGTGAATCAGTAATGAGAAATTTTAGTACTTTTAACCATAATATATTCTTCAACCATATTCAACAATTTATCATTAGCATTCAATATATCACCAATAGTATGATCATAAACAACATCACATCACAATAAATAAACAATACATTAGAATTTACATGGAAACCCAAATGGGCGAAAACCACACAATGATTTTCTTATATATCAAAAGAATACATTCATTGGAAGAACCAACTACCTAATTCTATAGCTACAATTGGAAGGAGGCTCCAACCCCCTATTCTCTGGCTGCAACCTAAAGGAAGCTCCAACTCCCTGAATTCTTTGGCTTCAACCAGAAGGAGGCTACAACCCCCTGAGTTCTCTAGATACATCCGAAAGGTGGATACAACCACCTATCCTTGCCCCGTCCTATTGCCATGAAATATAAGTGTACACCAACCATCACTATCACAAACTCTGCTACTGTCTTTGTCATTATCAATGTCTCATCAACCTGTATCTTCTCATCAATCAACTAACACCTGTACCATAACATGCATCAACTATATACCAACATACATATTATCTCATACATAAATAATGAACCAAATATACCTCAATAAGGAATAATGAATCAAGAACTAGAGAATCAACCATCTATAACATATACCATACCATCAACAATATGCATATCTGTATCATATCATCAATCAAGTATCTCAAAGAACCAATTCAAGTCCCTCAGGAATATGCCACCATGCAACGTGAATATTCCTCAACCATGTATAATAAAATCAAATATATGAACTATAAGAAACATGTCATATGTTGAACCACATATAAGAGTGCTCCTCACTCAACCAAGCAACCACGATATACCATATCCAAATACCAAACCAACCATACCAAGTATGCCTCAAACATACACTATATCATGACCAAGAGTAACCATCAAAACAAGTATATAACCATACCAATAACTTTGTATCTAACCTAAACCTCTGATATGTTGATTTGTAGATTTCCTTCAAACTTCAGTGACCTGGTACCAACATTTACTCAAACATTCATGAGCCTTTCTACAAATACATGTCTTTCTCTTCTAATTCCCACGTATACACATTTTTTCTCCATTGTATCTCACGTACATACACTCCCTTTATGACCTACAACCCAAATATACCTCATAAACTAGGGCTTACTGCAACTCTAAAACTTTCACCTTTGACCTTCCTTTGTTACCTCAAAAAATGACACTACATCCTTAGAAAAAAAAATCACTAGATCACAAGAAAGATAAGAAATGTATAAGTGTGTGAGTGTACTTGTGAATGACTCCTTGAGGTATATTTATACTTGTGCTAGGTAGCTCCTCTCTTTAATTTAGGGCTTCTAAGGTTTTCTTGTTACAACAAATTTACCCTTTCAATAAGGACTTGTAACCAACTAGGGGCATCTTGACCATTTCTTCGGGGTTTACAACTTGACAAAGTCATACCTCCCTAACCGTGAGGAACTATGTGGCGTTACACATATAAACGGAAATGGAATGACAATTAATATCCTTTTATGAATGTATTTACTACATTTACTCTGCCCTTCATGTCCATATCCCTCATTCATCTTTGGGTACCAAAACCATACAGTCGGGTCCCCTTTGACATCAATGACAACCAAATTATCAACAACCATAACCAATATAAGTAAATGAACACTTAGTGAATATACAAGCAGATAATAACACTTATCTTTAAGGAAATCACCAACTGCGCACATGACTCGAATGTTCCACCTAGCCATAGCCTCTCTTGCTCATAATCTTTTAGCAACAGGTCACCCCCGATCTAGGGCTTAAAATCCACTGGAAAAAGGGTGAACATTGATCATAAATGGTCACAAAGGAAAATCAAATCAAATCTTGTTAAGTGCACTCTAGTTAAGGAGGTTTATTAGTACACACAAGAAGTTTGTATTTTTGTTCTTGAGAGAGAATCAACATATTGAAGACAAAATGGAGGCCAAAAATTACTTACAAGGATATAATATGGAGTAGAAACAATATATTTATCAACTTGTGGAATCATATAAAGAAGTGTTTCAATAACCAAAATGATTTCCACCGAAGAGGAAAATTGAACACAATATTCAATTTTTACCTGAATCTCCATTCCTAAGAATTGGGTTGTATCATCAGTCATTGTTATGAAGTGGATGAAGTAAAGAAACAAAAAATGTAGAAAAGAGTCATATGGTCATTAAATTGACCTTGTAGTTCACGAATCGTCATTGTTCCTAAGAAGCATGAAAGTAATTAGAGAATGTGCTTTGAATACCTTATATTGAACACAATCACCATGAATAACCAAAACCCATTTCCAAAAATTAATGAAGTTATATCAACTATAGCAAGAAAACTATTTCATCAAGTTGGATATAAATTCTAAATAACACCAAGTGTAGATCAAAGAAAAAGAGACTTGGAAGAATTGTCTCAAAACATGGCAAGTACTTATGAATGGTTAGTTATTCCTTTTGGTTTACCTGATGTACCAAGCACTTTTATGTGCTTGATGAATGGTGTACTGCATCCATTTATCAATTCTTTTGTAATGTTATATTTGGATGACATATAGTTGTTATTACCATGTGGGAAGAGAATGTTTTGAATTGAAGTAGGTACTTAAGGTATTGATTATGTACCAGTTGTTGTCAAACCCAAGTTTTCTAAACAACTCATGGTTTACCTTGGAAATGTGATTGGTGAAACTGAATTATAGATAAATATAGTGAATACTAATGATATCAAAAAATTTATTGTACCTACCAATATATCATAGGTGAGAATCTTCAATGGGGTAGAATAGTACTTGAGGAAGTTCATTGCATCACTTTTAGAAAATGTGGCTTCACTTCAATCAGTAATAGTCTTATAGTTGTATTTTGTAAGCCTTTACCATCTATGTTAGCTTGGCCATTTTCCTATTCTTTCTCCATGATTTTCCACTTCTCTTAATAATTGTTTAAGTCTATTTATAGATACTCATAAATTTCCTTCTAGCAACTTAGGAGTATCTTGTTGGTTGTCCTAAAGTGTA
>ML807860.1:197055-208974 GCA_009831015.1 Picea engelmannii
CCAGTGAAAGCATTGAGGGAAATGATGGGTTCTACTTCAGGAGGGTCTGAGGGAGGGGTTATGTCAGTGATTTCAGGTGACTCAGACACAAGGGGAGTTTCAACATCCTCTTCCGAAATATCCTCAGAGATGGCCATAAAAAGATTTTTTTCCTTACACTTGTGGCCCAAGAAATATTTTTCATCACAATTATAACAAAGGCCTTTGAGTTGGTGTTCAACCATTTCAACCCTGGTCAATTTTTGGATCTTTAATGGGGTGGAGGGAGTAGTGGGAGTGACGGGTTTAGGGTGAGGGATAAAGGGGGTTTTCGCTTTTGAGATGATACAACCTATTGTTCTTCTTTATCTCTTTTAGTAGCCTCCACCCAAGTTGAGGGTCGAGCCATGAGGACATGGGCCCAAATCTCCTCCTTGAGGCCATTGATAAAACACTCTCAAAAGAAAGCATCAGTCATGCCCTCTGTTCAAAAATCCAGGCGCTCAAAGGCATCTATGAAGTCTTTTACTGTTCTGGATTGTTTCAACTTTGTCAAATGACCCAAATGGTTGGTGTCCATGTCAAAGCGTTCATAAATCTCAGTCACAAATTGGGTCCAAGCAATATACCCTTGACGGGAAGTTTTTCTCCATTGCCACCATTGCCAACGTTCTTGATCTAGATGGAGAACACCATACCAGAGTTTGGCCAAGTCATCTGTGATGCCGTATAAAGAGAAATAATGTTCCATTTGGGTTGCCCAACCAATGGGGTCCGAGCCATCAAATTTGGTCACATCCACCCATGGAAGGTGTAGGTCACATTGAAAGTGATGGTGCTGAAAGGTATGGGAATGGGAGGAATGTTCGCCTTCAGTATTTCGAGGTGCTTCAGAGAAATGGTCATCTGTAGGGATCTTTAGTTTGGTGCAAAGGGATGCAAAGACAGATTCAAGCTGGGTGGTCAGTTCTTGTTTGACTTCCTCCATTGAGGACTGCATGGTTGTATTTACGGTTGTATTGATGGATGAATCGATGGAGGCAACAATAGCACTGAGTTGTTTCACTTCTTTTTGGGTCTTGAGGAAACCATATTGCAAGGTGTTGAAGCACGTTTCCAGATCTTGGCTATGGGTATGGGCCATGAGGATGGGTGAATTGAAAACGGGTGGGAGGGGTCAAAAATTTTGCCGAAAAATGATATGGATGAATGTGATAAGGGCAGAGAGATGAATCCAATGGAATAGGTCTCAAATAATGGTGAAAAAAATTTCATACTTTTTTTTTTACACCCACGAAGTTATACTCCAGTCTGAAGAATACTTTGGTGATGAAATCCACAAATGATTAACCAAAAAGAAATGTGTATTTACTTGGCACCCCCAACACAATTGCGCGACAATAGATCTGGTCTGTTTTAATTTGTTTATGTTTCTGTCCCCCAAGGGTTAGGTATTCAAGGGTTCTATAGACAAGGGTTTTCCCTGTGCTATATTTCTTTGATATACATGCGGGGTCCAACAGTAGTACTCGACCAAATATCTTAGGGCACTAACTAAGGAGGATAGACCCTACCCTTAGTTGTACTACCCGACTACTCAGGTACTAGAGAGTATATTCCCGAGTGTTGTTCTCGGTGACACTATAACAGTCCGACGGCTGATAGGTTTATCTAAAGAGGGCTTTAGGAAATCTAGGCCGATTCATACAAATTTGTTGTCTGATGCGCTACCACTCAAAGGGATGCCAACATGGGTTACAAGGGTGGCCAACAGATGTGCGCTTAAGAACCACTTGTATTTCCTACGTGTATGAATCCCTCAACCACAGGTTTATGCACGTAACGATAGATCTTTGTGGCTTAAAGACACCAGAATAGTCTCTACCCTGAAAAAAAATTCCCACAATTTCTGCCAAGGAAAGTTCTCTAATACCACTTGCAAGATACCAGATATAATAAATATGCAGAACATAATTAAAATGCTAGAAATGGCAGAATAACAGTAATATATCCAGCATAATCTCCACAATAACACAGAAATGATATAAGAACAACAACAGAAATAACACTTTGATTCAAAAAGCAATGTTCACAGGCCTCTTCAAGGGGGCAACCTCCAATCGAGCAGTGCTCGGTTACAATAATCTCCAAGCTAGGGTTTTCATACCCTCGACCCTTATTTATACTAAATATGTCTATCAATAGAAGCATCTAGAGGAAGATCCTTCTAGAAGTAGAGGCTTCTATTAGGTCTTCTTACATCTACCTTATTCTATTTTATTGAAAGGCCTTATTAATATTGACCTTTATTACATCCGAATATATTGATCTACCTATGTGCGGGTTAGGACCCTAACACAGACCATGAAGCTTCAGAAGAGAGGGGGAATGATAATACAACTAGACCTAGAAAAAGCTTATGAAAAAATTAGTTGGCACTATATGGTCAAGACCTTGGAAGCCTTTGGTTTTACCCAACACTAGATCAGCTGGATAGTGAACCTAGTTTCCACAACAAGCTACTCACTGCTAATAAATGGAGCCCCTGCCAAACCTTTTTTGCCCACGAGAGGCATCATACAAGGAGACCCACTTTCCCCCTTATTCTTCATTCTGATGATGGAAGGTCTCAGTCGAAGCATTAAAAGCGCAACTGCAACAGGTGAAATAACGGGTATCAAACCTTTCAAAAATTGCCCTACTTCCACGCACCAACAATTTGTGGATGACACCTTACTTCATGGAATACCCACGATCAAGGAAGAAAAAGCCTACAAACGAATTCTATAAGAGTTTGGCGAAGCCTCGGGTGCAGAGATCAATCATTCCAAATCTATGATCTTCTTCTTCAATACCAACCCCGCAATCCAAAGGAATTTGGCCAACATTCTTGGCTTTGAATGCAAATCACTCCCAACTAAGTACTTGGGCATACCCTTGACAGACAAATCTTACAAAATGTCCACTTGGGAAGGAATAATCAACAAATTACAGGAGTGGGTGAAAAAATTGACGTACAGATCCCTCAACCTAGTTGGAAGACTTATTCTAACCAAGTTTGTTTTGCAAGCAATTCCAACCTTTATGATGTCTGTTTTCCCAACCCCCAAGGGGATACTACAAAAAATAAGAACCATCCAAAGGGACTTCCTGTGGCAAGGAGAGGAAACAAGTAAAAAATGGGCCCTGGTGGCCTTGGAGAAGGTCTGTAAACCAAAAAGCAAAGGAGGTATGGGGCTATAAGACCCGCAAGTGACCAATGACACCTATGGGGAGAAACTCTGGCGGTGTTGGGTCAAAGAAACTACTACACCATGGGAAAAATTGTGGAAGGCAGAGTATGCCCCAGGCATAAGAGACCAGGACATAATCCGCTTCATAGGCACCAGGGAATGTTCAACCATCTTAAACCTAGCCTAGCGCAACAAAGCCTGGATTCAGACATACAACTTTTGGGAAGTAAGGAATGGCAGAACAACCAGATTCTGAGAGGATGCCTGGAAATAGGAACCCAGAATGAAGAAACCAAACAAGGAGGCACTCCAATAGGAGATGATTGCGCAAGGTAAAACTAGAGTCTACCATTACTGGAAACAAGAAATAGATCACAACAAATGGAGAATCTGGAACACTCTCACCCCACAGAATAGAGCCCAAACCACAACAGCAGTAAAAGAGGTGGATGAGGAATTGGGGAGATGAAAAATTGCAGTCACAGAAGGAAATGACCAACTAAGATGGGGAAAAAAATACGGCGTGGAATTCAATCTAAAAGAAGTCCGACACTATATCATGGACTAGGACCAAGAAGACCCAACGCAACAATTGGATAAGCTTTGGAATGACCCCCATTGGCCAAAAATAAAATTTTTCCAATGGTTAATACTCCACAACCAAATTCTAACTTGGGAAAACCTAAGGAAAAGAGCATTCATAGGTCCTTTTAGATGTCACCTCTGTCAAGCCAAGGAAGAAACAACGAACCATCTCCTTGATGAATGCACCTACACAACAAAAATTTGGGACTAGGTGGTTGGTATCTTCTGATAGTCAAATAGGATCCAAGGTAACATCTTCGCAACTATCAATATTTGGAAAGAGAACTACAGTGAAAACGAAGAGGTGAACCTCTATTGGACCCTCATCCCGAGAATGATTATATGGGAAATATGGAAGGAAAGGAACCAACGCATCTTCAGAAACCAAAGTTGGTCGGAAGGGAAGATCAAGGAAACAATAATCTCCATGAAAAAAGAAACAATACAGAACCGCAACTGTCAGACAGGAAGAGCGCAACTCATAGACCAGGACTCCCGAATTCTAGAAGCCTTCCACCTGAAATACGAATGCAACCCCAATCAGGTGAGATGGCCACCACAACTCCAAGTAGGTGAGCACAACTAGAAACCACCACCAGTAGGCTCCCTCAATATGAATTTCAACGGGGCGTCAAAAGGCAATCCAGGATGAACATGAATGGGAGGAGTAATCAAAGACAGTAAAGGAAATATCATCCGACTGTATGCTAGGAGTCTGGGAAACTCAACCAACAACACCGCAGAATTTGGAGCCTTGGAGACCGGCCTATAAATTCTAAGCCGTGAAGGGATAAAAAAACATCATAGTGGAAGGATACTCCACACTGGTTATCAACACAATAAGGAGACTCCAAAATGGTACCAGAGTGGGCAAAATTCATAGGCACTGGCGCTTGGCACAATCCCTGCAAAAAATTCAGGAGCACTTGCAGACGAGGATCATAGTCGATTTGCACTGGGTACGGAGGTCAAAAAATGGACTGGAAGACATAATATCTAATGAGGGGGTCGACAAGGAAGGACCAAAACTAGACACTATCTAGAGTAACATCATGAATGGTCAGTTCTGAACAAACTGCATCCAACTAGCGGCAAAAGACTGTGACAACAGTCGAAGTACGGATGACCACATCGAGGATGGAGGCACATAAATAACTAAAGGGCATGCAGGATCCAGGAAGAATCCGATATCCCACCACCCAAACACAAGTTACAATGCAGATCTAGGTCACACAACAAGAGGAGGTATGACACCACGGTCCTCTTAATAGGAAGAAGTACAGGGGTTTCCCGTGGGAAAACAAATACGGGGAGTGGTAATTATTATCGTACAACGTGTAGGGAAAAGGATTGGCACAGAGATGGCGACAGGGCTCCCAAGAGAACACACTCCGAAATAGTGAAAAAGGACAATAAGGTACACCTTTATGAGTGGCCCATGATTGCTGGGACGAGCCCACAACTAGGGAAATCCCATAAAAGAAGAAACACCAGGAATAGCCATAGACTGGAGAGGAGAAATTACAGAGCCCATCTTATATACCAAGAAGGGGAGAATATGAACAGGAGAAGAACCCAAGACAAAAACCACCACAAGCAAGATGAGATGGTAAGAATGAAGAAAACCCATAGTAAGAGAGGCTCCTAGGAAAAATAACCTCCAACAAGTGCCCGAAGGATTACAAGGATGGAGCAAGCGTTTAGAGAAGCCAAGGGTACCTTTCTCACACAGGTCGATCCAAAGGGAAAAGTGATCATCAATAGTTGGGAGACAGAAATCAACACCACATGCAAGGGAAAAGCCTAGACATAACTAATTCAAGAAGCAAACGAGATAAGGGATGCAAGGGCTACACAGTCCAGAACAACCCTCTACCACAAAACGGTGGAGGAGGCCTGGCGAACAAAAATGTTAATAGGAAAGATGAACGCTGACCGAAAAAGACCAACAGGGAGGCTAGCAAGGACCACAAGAAGGTGCTCACATAAATTCTAAGTCACCTCAGCAACTTGGAGGCCAGTGCAAAAAGAATAGCTGAGGACCAAAGAATCCAAAAGGAAAAAAAGGAATGAATGGTAGGACAATTCAACCTTTAATTACGCTATGTCCACCACATGGAAATCACTCTAGCAGACCAGAGTGAAACACCAACTTGTATCAGGAAGATGTGCATGGTGGAGTAGAGGAAAGAGAATGAGGCAAGAAAGGATGATGACACAAGACATCCCATCATCCTATACTAGTGCAGGTTCAGCCCCAGGTCAAGTTGTTTTCAGTATAGGAGCTACCCCTGGTGTTTTTTGGTTATGTTTTTATGTATCTATTAAGGTTTAGTCTTTCAAACTAGTTTCTGGAGGACTGGGTCGGTTTCCCATGGTGGCGGCCCAGCCCTCCCCCTACTATCTCAGAAAATGCAACTTTGGGATCCCTGATCAGGTTTCCTTTTTGGCAGATCAATGGATTCCCCTTGTATTTTTTGTATCATAACTTCTTTCAGTAATACATGATTTCACACTCACTTACAAAAAGAAAATCTCCCCCTTTTTCCTTTTCCATGGAGTTTATCCCCCATCTCTTTTCTTCTGAGTTTCTTCTAGGTCCAGTGATGTGATTATATTAAAAATATTGAGGGTGATTACATTTACAATACAGACGCACTGGACTTTTTCATCCATGCTCATGAACCTCAAACATAAACATATATACAAAGGCTCTCTCACCTCAAAATTGCATGCTTAATCCACAGTGCGCAAAACTCTCGGAAGGGTGCACTCTTCCTTTGGTTCGCCATCCTCACACACTTACACAGGTGTGCACTACACTATGAAATGTGTGCATTCTTTCTTTGATGCACAATCCTTGTGCAACCACCAAACTATGGGATGTTCACACAAAACCTAATCCAAGACTTGCTACTAATATCTCACCAACTTATATAAGTATATATATACATTTATATTTATATTTATAGTTTTGGTTCATCCTAGGGGTATTACATTCCCCTCCCCCTTATTTATGCAATGTCCTCAGTGCATTACATACACATGTATAATCAACACTTTCAAAATACCTCAAAGAGATGCAGATACTCTTCCTGCATTTCTTGTTCCCAAGTTGCATCCTCGGGATCGTAACAGGTCCACTGGACCTTTACCATTCCTACTGCATGATTCTAGAGCATCTTGACTTTTTGATCCAATATGTGCACTAGTTGAACTCGGAAATCGCCCTCTTGATACACCTGAATCACATTCCAATCAATGACATGATTAGCATCAGGTACATACGTTTTAAGTAAAGAAACATGGAATACGTTATGAATACTCAAGGATGTAGGTAGACCCAGCATATATGTGACAGGACCAATCCTCTCTAGGATTTTGAATGGACCATAATATCATGTTTCTATCATATATCAATTCCTCAACTTCAGGGAACTTCGTCTTGATTTTACTTTTAGGAACACATAGTTACCCACTTTAAATTTTCTAAAGGTTGGGCCTTTATCTGTGCATCTTTTCTGTCTGTCTTGGGAAGCTTTCAAATTTTTCTTTATTTTTACCATCTTCTCTTCCATTTCCTAAAGTAGATCTTGCCCAACCAATGCACAGTCTGTTGGGTTATCTGAACTCACAGGTGTGTTTCACCCTCTACCATACAATGCTTCAAATGGGCTCATTACTAAATATGCTTGATACCCATTGTTGTAAGAAAACTCTACCAAATGCAAGTAGTTGTCCCATTTTGATGGTTTATCCATCACATATATCCTTAGAATATATTCTATTACTTGATTTACCCTCTCTGTTTGTCCATCTGATTCTGGGTGATATGATATGCTAAAGTTCAGAATTGTCTAATTCCTTTGAATAATCCCTTCCAAAAATTGGAAGTGAACTTGGGATCTCTGTTAGACACAATTGTCTTAGGCACACCATGCAATTTATAAATTTCTCTCATGTAGATATCAACAATATTAGTTGTCTTGTAAGTTGACTTCATTGTAACAAAATGGGCAGTTTTAGTGAGCTTATCCACTACCACCATGATGGAATCATGTTGCTTCGCTGATCTAGTAGCTTAGTTATAAAATCCATTGTTATAACTTCACACTTCCACTTAGGAATGGGAAATGGATGTAGTAAACTAGTTGGATGTGTATGCTCAACCTTGACCTTTTGACATTCAAGGCATCTAGCAATAAAATAAACAACATCCTCTTTTATACTTGACCAATAGTATTTATTTTTTACTACGACAATTGTCTTCTGGTAAATCAGATGTCAAGCATAAGGAACCTTATGCATCTCTGAAAACAAAATAATTTTTAACTCATGATCATTTGGCACATAGAATCCACATCTCTACATGAGTATTCCATCCTCTCTTAGCTCATAACCTTCCAAATTCTGCTGCAACATACCTTTCTGTAATTTTTCTCTTAAATCCTCATAGCGCAGATTTGACTTTGCAACCTCTATGATTATGTCTCTCAAATATGTTGGGTACATGCTAATGGATGTCATATGCATCTCATGCACTCTCCCACTGAGTGCATCAACCACCTTAATCTCTTTTCCCTTGATATGCTTTATATCAAAGTTATACTCACTAAGGAACTCTAAACACCTTCTCTGTCTAGAATTTAAACTTAGATTCCCAAACAAATATTTCAGACCACAAAGATCTATTCTCAGCTCAAATATTTTACCCACGAGATAGTGCCTCCACATGTTCAAGGCATGCACTATAGCTTCCAATTCTAAATCATGGGTGGCATAGAGTCTCTCACTCTCTTTTAATTTTCGTGATTCATAACATATCACACATCCATTCTAACTAAGGACTCCCCTAATACCTTCTTTACATGCATCCATGCACACCATGAAGTCTTCATTTGGATATGCAATCCTTAGTATCGACACACTAGTTATAATAGTATCGACACATTTGGATATGAAGTCTTCATTTGGATATGCACACCATGAAGAACTCACTTCTATGATATTTCTTGGTGTTTTCCATTCCTCAATGGATTTTATCTTCATTGGGTCCACAACTATTCCTTCCTATGAAATGATATGACCCAAATAATGAATCTGCCTTTGGTAAAATGAGCACTTTCTCAACTTTGCATAAATTTGATGCTCCCTCAATAACTACAACACCATATTCAAGTGTTTCTCATGTTATTCTTTGTATTTATAGTATATAAAGATGTCATCCAAAAATACAACGATGAACTTATCCAAGTATTCTCTGAAAATTACATTCATTAAACACATGAAGACAATTGGTGCATTCAATAACCCAAATGGCACCACTGTGAACTCGTACTTGTTCTGAAGACATTCTTATTTATGTCTTCCTCTTTTATTCTCATTTGGTGATAACCAGATCTAATCTCAATCTTGGAAAATATATTTGTGCCCCTTAGATGATCAAACATGTAATCTATTCTTGGCAAAGGATACTTATTCTTTATTATTGGTTTGTTCAATTGCCCGAAGTCAATGCAGAGTATCAATGTACCATATTTCGTTTTCACAAATAAAACTTGGGCACCCTAAGGTGACATACTTGGGTGTATATACCCCTTATTCAAAAGATCTTTGAGTTTCATAAGAAATTCCTTTAGCTCTGGTGTACTCATCCCATAAGGAGTCTTGGATACAGGAATTGCTCCCGGCATCAGATTTATAGAGAAATTGATATTTATTTTTGGTGGAAATTGTTGGAAAATATTTAACAGACAGTTAATAGACAACGAATGCTTGTCATTGATGGAAACAGTGAAGATGACACAACAGTGAAGATGACATGAGAACAACAAGTTTGTAATCGACAGGCAAACAGAAGATAAGTTCAGAGAGGTGAATGATCGAAATCAGTGAATGATCAAAGGCAGCGAATGAACGAAGGCAGTGAATGAGCGAAGGTTTGAGAAGAATCTCTTGAAAAGAAGAATCTCTGATCGATGAAGAGGGAGACAGATCTCAGCCGTCATATCCGAGCATAGGGTCCGACCACTGTTGGATCGAGGAGAACCTGCATGGTCTTTAAAGTGCAATTGGAAGAGGGTGTAATCAAAATATGCAAAATCGATATGAAATCTGAGCTGTCAAATCAATCTTTGATCTGGACCATTAATTCCAGTCAATATCAGAGTTTCGTGGATTGGAACTTTGAAGTAACAAAAACACTTGACAACAAGAACCTTGAAATCGCGATATGAGAATTCGCGATTTAATCGCAGCCGTTAAGTTAAGAAGTGATCTGGACCGTTGATTTTCTTCATGGAGTATCGGGGATCAGGACTTTGAAGTAACAAAAACACTTGACAACAATAACCCCAAAATTGCGATATGAGAATTCGCGATTTAATCGCAGCTGTTAAGTTAAGAAGTGATCTGGACCGTTGATTTTCTTCATGGAGTATCGGGGATCGGGACTTTGAAGTGACAAGAACACTTGACATCAAGAATCCCGATTTCACGATATGAGATATCGCGATTCAATCGCAGCCATTGAATCGAGAATGAATCCAGATCGTTGATTATAGTTCATGTCGGAGTTTCACGAATCGCAATATGGAGAGACAAAAGAAACAAAGTAACTTGAATCACGAATTTGCGATATGTGAAATCGCGAAAGCGCCTTATGCATAAGGCCGTGGCAACAACCCTTGGACACGGGAAGAGAAGGAGTCAGTCCAGATAAGCTCAATATCAGAGTTTTGGAGATTGCGACATGAAGTGTCGAGACACTTGGGCACAGGAATGCCGAAATGCCAAAACCCGATTTAAAAAGGAAAGAATAATAAAGGTCATCCAACGGTGCGGATAAAACTTGATTGTGATCGGAGGGTTACTGTTCTTTCTCACAGATTAACTTTTTCAGTTACAATTCCGTTAGTAAAATGGACTCATGATTGTTAATCAGTTGGCATTTCAGTTGTTTAGACAGTTGTCATCATTTTGCCTAAGGAGTTGGGAAGTTGAACCATCGTGTTCGTGTGTATAAAAGAAGATGAAACAGACGGTGCCCGGTTGGTTGTTCTTGAAGCGAAAAAGAATGAAACCATAAGAATAGAGAAGAATAGGATGTGTAGGAGGAGATTGAGCATATGTGAAGTGTGAGATGAAATGCAGAGCAGAATAACAGAGCGAGTTGAAGAAGAGAAGAATGAGAGCACTAGTTGATGCAGAGCATACCTGCTGAACATACAGAGGAAGAGAAAAGCAACAGAACAGTGTGCAGAAGACCAGATTTACAGAACAAAAAAAGATTGGTAAGAATCGATTTATCTATAAAGTTGAATGCTTAGTTAGCCATTTATATTTTAGGGAGGTTGGGAGGTGCTCGGGAGGACTGTTGTCCTCAGAGTTTCAAGTGGGAGCTTGAACACAGGAAGTTGTAGCTTCCATCTGGTTGTAGCCAGAGAAACAAGGGTGGCAGGGTGGTGCTAGGGAGAACAAGTGTTCTCTATTATACAGGTTGGAGCTTGTGTAACGGGAAGTTGGTTCTTCCATCCAGTTGGTGCTGGAACATTCAGGAAGTTGGTGCTTCCATCCAGTTGGTGCTGGAACATTCAGGAAGTTGGTGCTTCCATCCAGTTGGTGCTGGAATATTCAGGGAGTTGGTGCTTCCTTCTAGTGGGTGCTAGAGAAACCAGAGAGTTGGTGCTCTCAAACAAGTTGCAACTTGTAAAATAGAGGTAGCAGCCTCACATTGAGTTGGTGCTCAACTATAGATGATGTACAGAACTTAAAAGATTGCCTATCATTTCGAAGAAGAAGAGGTTTTCTCCCTTTATGGGTTTCCTCATGAAAAATCTGTCTCTGTGTATACTTTATGTGTGACTGTTGTTCTTTACCTTTACTTTCCATATGTTGTATGTTGTTGATGACCACATGAAGAAAGATTAATAATGTTTTAACATACTTAAAATTGTTTAAGCTCACATACAACTGATTCACCCCCCCTCTCAGTTGTATTAATAATTTCAACAATTGGTATCAGAGTAGGTTCCTTTTATTTAAAGGTAGATCTATAAGCTTAAACATGACAAGTCATGAAGGGACTTCAGCCTCTAAGCCTCCTCTGTTTGATGGAACAAAT
>ML807860.1:211527-246772 GCA_009831015.1 Picea engelmannii
AATCAATCCATACCAATGAGGAAATCATACGAGCCCAAAGGTATGATATTCAAATAATATTTTGTGTGCATTCTATTAATTTCCATTGGACATGCCTTGATCATCTCATTAATTTTCCTTTTTTCCCTTGTAGCTAGTTGCACCAACCAAGGTTTTCCAAGCTTGATTCTTGGCAATTGAAATATTTCCACCATTTTAGGATCTAGATAACGATGATTAGCTCTTGATTCTATTAAAATAGAAATGGGTTGATCATTAATCTTACCTTCCACCTCGATCATGTGCGATTGAAACTCAGCTTGATTTTTGTCCAAGGCTGTGTAAATTATAGGTACACTTATACCCATGTCTTCAACTATAGAAACTTGTCATACACTATGCACAGTCCTCTCCATTTCACCTCTTTGAGGGAAATCTCAAAACATATGGTTTTTGTCGCAACCCAAACAATTTATTAGTTTCTTCGTTGGCCTGGTTTCCATTGCCTCAGTCATTTTGGGCTCCTTGGAATATGGTTATCCTTGCACATTATTCTTAAAAATGGTGGCTTTGTAATGTCCCCAGCCACCCCGGATGGGACCTGTCAAACAAACTCTCCCAACTTCAGGTATGATACCTCAAGTGACGTCCTCAAATTACTACTGAACAACATTACCTCAAGAAAATTAGTGCACAATTAACATTCAAACTACATGGAAACACTTGAGGAAATGGTGCAACCCAAACTGGTTCGCACCACACCACACTCCTTCCTGATTAATTAGATTATAACAATAGAAGTACACAAAATAAAATTGTACCCAACAACATGTTGATCACACTAACATTATTGTGCATATAATCCACTATGCACATGTGAACACTACTACGCACATACTAATACGGAGCACCCAATGACCACCTAGCGCATAACCATACTGACCCCCCTGATAGGTCATATTTTCTTGCATGCGCAAACTACTTTCCTATGCACACAGTGAATCCAATCAATTATGCATAGAGACCACTTTCTGTGCACATGGTACTCCTAGCCTCACTCAGGAATATCTTGATCATTTTCCAAGATTATCTTAACATAAATTACTTATCAACTAACATACACATCATGTACAAATATTAAACTTAATAATCATATTTCACTTACATGAATAAACAACATCAAACAGAATAACAACCATTATTCATATGCATTATCGTACAAGAGACTTACCATAACCAATACAAGTAAATGAACACACAGTAAATAGACAAGCATATAATAATGCTTATCTTTCAAGAAAGTCACCAACTTTGCACATGACTCAGGCATTCCTCCCAACCATAGACTATGTTGCTCATAATCATTCAACAACAGGTCACCCCTGACCTGGGGATTAAACTCCACAGGAAAAAGGGTGAACATATACCATAAATGGTCCCAAAGAAAAATCAAATCAAATCTTGTTAAGTGCACACTAGGTAAGGAGGTTGATTAGTACACAAAGGAAGTTTGTATTTTTGTTCTTGAGAGAAAATCAACATATTTAATATAAACTGGAGGCCACATATTACTTAGAAGGATATAATATGGAGTAGAAAAAATATATTGATCAACTTGTGGAATCATATAAGGAAGTGTTGCAACAACCCAAAGGGTTTCCACTGACGAGGAAAGTTGAACACAATATTCAATTGTTACCTGAATATCCATTCCTAAGAATTGGGTTGTATCATTAATCATTATTATGAAGTGGATGAAGTAAAAAAAATAAAAAAATGTAGAAAGGAGTCATATGGCCATTAAATTGACCTTGCCGGTCAGCAATCATCATTGTTCCTACAAAGCATGAAAGTAATTATAGAATGTGCTTTGAATACCTTAGATTGAACACAATCACCATGAAGAACCAACACCCATTTCCAAAAATTAATGAATTTATATCAACTATAGAAAGAAAAGTATTTCTCCAAGTTGGATCTAAATTATAAATACCACCAAGTGTAGATGAAAGAAAAAGAGACTTGGAAGAATTGTCTCAAAACATGACAAGGTACTTATGAATGGTTAGTTATTCCTTTTGGTTTACCTTATGCACCAAGAACTTTTATGTGCTTGATGAATAGTGTACTACATCCATTTATCAATTATTTTGTAATGTTGTATTTGGATGACATATAATTGTTAGTACCATGTGTGAAGAGAATGTTTTGAATTGAAGTAGGTATTGAAGGTATTGATTATGTACAAGTTGTTTTCAAACCCCAAGTTTGTTAAAAAACTTTCGGTTTACCTTGGAAACGTGATTGGTGAAAGTGAATTATAGATAAATATAGTGAATATTGAGGCTATCAACAAATTTCTTGTACCTACCAATGTATCCTAGGTGAGAATCTTCATTGGGGTAGCATAGTACTTGAGGAAATTCATTGCATCACTTTTAGCAAATGTGGCTCCACCTCAATCAGTAATAGTCTTATAGTTGTATTTTGTAATCCTTTACCATCTATGTTAGCTTTGGTATTTTCCTATTATTTCTCCATAATTTTCCACTTCTCTTAATAAATTTTTAAGTATGTTTATAGATGCTCATAAATTTACTTCTAACAACTTAGGAGTAGCTTGTTGGTTTTCCTACACTGTAATTTTCCCAACCCCCCCTAGGTTGGGGAACGTCATCAAAACCTCAACTTATGTCGATATGATATTCTTTGTATTATCCCAAGCTCACTACTAGACCATGCTACCTCAAAAATTGTAGTGTGTGGATACTACTTATAACACTCCCTTTTACAAGTAGACTGGAATAAATGCGCACAACCTTAAGGTATTGCAGATCCAAGTTGGGTCTATTTCTACAACTATACTTCTTTTAATACAATTATAGAAGTGGAATAAATGTCACAAATATATTGTGCTCTTATCCCTTAAGAACAGATATTTTTTTTTTGTGTGCATACACTCTACACACATAATACTACCGCGCACGCAATCAATTTGATGTTGCATATATATTCTATCACCTTTGTGCGTGCAGACTACTTCACCTCGAAGATTCATGCCTTGCCTTGGTATCCTCTAAACATACCCAATATTTTAACTTAAAGGGAATACTTAATAATTGTCATACTTCTCATGTGCAACAATATTATATAGATTAATCATACATTTAGCCAATAGGAAACACTTATAACTATCAAGACCAGATATGTCATAACATACATGAAAAAAGGAAACACACACACACACACACATGTGTGTGTGTGTGTGTGTGTGTGTGTGTGTGTGTATGCAGTAACATTACACATAATTAACCACAATGTTCAGATGCAATTTCATACAGGAAGATAAACCCATTTAAAAGTATGAACATTAGAGCACAGAGTAATTAAACAATCCTATGAAGGACACTTATATTTTATGAAAATGTATCAACTATGTGCATAACTCAAACGTTCCTCCTAGCCATAGACTCTATCTCTCATAATATTTCAGCAACAAGCCACCTCCAAGATGGGGCTTAAAATCCATAGGAAAAAGGGTTCCTATCACGATATATGGTTTGATATTCAACGAATGCTTGGTCCAAGGTGTTGGTTGATGCAACTAGCCTACAGTCCCTCATTCCCCACATGCATGTCCCACCCTAGGAAATTTTCCCCTTATCTGATCAACAGTCCTTCGACTGCCTCACTTACCTTCCGGGACTTCATCAACATGTTGGACAGGAAGTCTCAGAGCCCTATATCTAATTCCCAACACACTAGGGAATAATTCTCCACAATATCTCAACTTGAGAGAATGCTCATAGGCCTAACAACCTCCCTCTTCAAAAACTGATTCGGATTGTTTTCAGAACAAAATGAAAGCAGATATATTACAATGAAATACAGATAAATATTTCTAGAAACATAGAAATACAACAATAAATGATGTATATTAATGAAAGAAATGTACAGAGACTGTAAAAATACAAAGTGCAAGACTCGCTAGAATGGTGGCATTCTTATCTCTGAGAAGAGATGTGAAAGCTAATCGTATTCGCAAGAAGATGAGTACAATGAGGCTCTAAAGGCCATTTTACAATAAACATGAATGCAAAGACCCTATACATCCAAAAACCTAACCCTAGGAGATGAAGCGCCAAAATTCATGTGGGCCCCATTGGGGTAAGTTAGTACATCAACTTCCCGGGGTCGTAACTTTTGCATACAATCTTCGTTTTAGGCGTGTGATAGCCCATTGGAAATGTATTTTTGAGAACTACACATTATTCCATCAAATTTTCACTCAGTCAATAATTTTACTGTGACAATCCCAAAAAATGTTGTTTAGGGCCTCAAAACAGTCCTAGAAGTATAGAAAGATATACTGAGATGAAAACTGCCAAAATAGGCCAGTTGGACTAGATAGGCAACCACCAATATCCACCTCGATGATGTGTAGGGATTAAATTCAACCTCATAATTGCAGAATCCATAATTACAAAGAAGTGTCCCCATTATAGAGAAACATGTTGAACTGAAAACTGTCAAGATGAGCCAGTTGGAATTCGGAACAGGTGGGTGGCCACCAATATCCACCTAGATCAACAACAAATATCCCACCTAGAGAGAATGCTCATGATCCTGAAAACCTGTCTCTTCAATAGAAACAAGTCTTCCCAATAATAGGGTTAAGCAATGATAGTAAGTTACAACAAAATACATATTCCTTCATAGAGGATATCCGTATGAATCATCCCCGAAATGAATGATAATCCCCCCCAAATTAAACTAAGTCCATATATATATATATTGCATGGTTATAAATGGACAATTGTCTATTATAACCCTAATTTTCACCAGATATGTTTACTTGGCATAAGACCATCTCATTTTACATCTTTTTCCAAACCACTACTGAACATCTCCTCTTAAAAACACCCTTTTTTAAGGCACACACACCCTACTCCACTACTACACGCGTGTATACATTGGTTGTCCCACTACAACCCGCGTATACCTACAAAAGAACAGAAAAAGGAAAGTTGCAGATGGAACTCACATTTTTGGGTAAGTTACCTAATCCGTTTAACCTCCCATAACCGGTCACTCGTCCAAATACCTAGCCTTTTCTAGCCTATAAAAGAAGGGGTAGGGGTCCCATTTGGAAACAGAAAAATAAGAGTAAAGAAACTCTACCCAATTTTTCATTCCCCTTGTCCCAACCTTTTGCAACTAGTGTATGAAGAGAAGCATATATGAAAGCAGTTGGAGTATAGATTAAGAGGAGCCTAGGACCAGATTCGAGGAGCAGTGGTCAATCTCACTATTGTAAGGTATTCTTGTGAGATTAATAAAATAAGTACTTTTCCCATCCCGCCATATGAGGTGTTTAATGTTTAATATTGATTATATTTTGATAGAATCTCTAACCCATTAGTTCATAGATCAAATGCATTCTTGTATTTATTTGTTTGTCCATTTGTGAATACATGTTAGCTTTGGGAGGAAACTTGCAGTCAAGGAGAAACCGAAAGCGAAAGGATCTACATCAAACGTGGAAGTCAAGGTATAGTGAATTGATCCTTTTATCTTTGTATTTACATATTAATAATGGGGTTTAGGATTGGGATGATGGTAAGAAGTAGAAGAATTTAGGTCATTTCTGCATGCATTACAGAACCCTTAATGTTAGTTCGTAGGGGGATTTCCCACCCACAATTGGCGACCATCCCCGTACGGACTAGCATTAAGGGTTTTGTATTGCATGCAAGAATGACCTAAAGTATCCTACTTCTTACCATCATCCCAATCCTAAACCCCATTATTCATATGTAAATATAAAGATAAAAGGATCAATTCACTAAACCTTGACTTCCACGTTTGATGTAGATCCTTTCTCTTTCGGTTGCTCCTTGACTGTAAGTTTCCTCCCAAATTTGACCTGCATTCACAAACAGACAAACAAAGAACTCCAAGCATGAATTTTATCTATTAACTAATGGGTTAGAGATTCTATAAAAATATAATCAATATTAAACATTAAACACCTCATATGGTGGGACGGGAAAAGTACTTCTTTTATTAATCTCACAAGAATACCTTACAATAGTTAGATCGACCATTGCTCCTAGAAGATGGTCCTGGTCTTCTCTTCAACTGTACTCCAACTGCTTTCATATATTCTTCTCTTCACACAATGGTTGCAAAAGGTTGGGACAAGGGGAATGCAAAATCGAGTAGAGTTTCTTTACTCTTATTTTTCTCTTTCCAAATGGGACCCCTACCCATTCTTTTATAGGCTAGAAAAGGCTAGCTATTTGGACGAGTGATCGGCTATGGGAGGTCAAATGGTTTAGGTAAATTACCCAAAACTGTGAGTTCCATCTGCAACTTTCCTTTTTTCATGCTTTTGTAGGTATACATGGCTTGTAGTGGGACAACCAGCATATACACGCGTGCAGTAGTGGAGCAGGGCGCCTGTGCCTTAAAAAAGGGTGTTTTTAAGAGGAGATGTTCAGTAGTGTTTTGGAAAAAGATGTAACATGAGATGGCATGATGCCAGGTAAACATATCTGGTGAAAATTAGGGTTACAACAGATGCCCCCTAATGTGTGAGGTCAGAAGAGCATCTGATGGCCGAAATACATTATCAATCTTCACCAACATACGAAACAAGTGAGCCCAGGGACTAGAGTTCGGAAGGTGCCATCTACAAAATAAAAATTGTCTCATCGAGGCGGGCATACCCATGCTCATAATGAAATAAAATCATGGCTACCAATCAAATACACTGTAGATCCATGTCATATAACTATATAAAGTGTAGCCACGAGAAATACACAGCGGATCTACATCTTGAAATAAAAAATATATACATGTATAGTATCCATATTCAAGAATCGAATAAGGCCTGATGGATAGAGATGAGGCCTTCAAAACTTGAGAAACAACTTCAAAATCTTCACAACTCAGGTAGGAGTGTAATATGAGTGTACGACTTCACTACCCAGAGGTCTTCAACAACTTGTCAGGAATGGACTAAAGGATTTTGATGATCAGGCTGAGGGATTCATGGACTTCAAACAAAGACTTGATTGGGATTTCGGGATGGTCGGGCATGAGGGCAAGAGACAATCTGCAGAGGGGTCGACTCAAGCTTGGTAAAAACTTCCCTTGGACAATAGCACTACAAATGATGAGACTCAGGCAACATGATGTTGACATAAGTTCACGATGCAGGAGGCAACGCAAACTCTCCATATGTTTGGAAGAATAACCAAATGGAGGAGGATACAACTATATGAAGCGATAACAACTTCCTAAGGTCATATTAAATCCCACGGCTTGACGAACAAACGAAAGGATATGCTTTGTCCAAGGGCGACTCATTGTGCTGCCAACAAAAAGAAAATACTTTTCCCTTCCTCTTTTTGGGGTATATTTGATTTTTTTGTCTTTTTCAATAATTGTGGAAAGCTTGAAAAAGAATAAAAGAATTATATGTTACAAGGGAGGATCGAGTGTCACAGACATAGTAGTTCCAAGTGCAAGGAACACATGGATGCTCAAAGAAAAGGAACATATGCAGGAAGAGGACACTCAGGAAAAATCCTCCATGGTCCATGGTGTCAATATGCAGAGGAAAAGTGCTATAGGGCTTGCGTATAAGGCATGCTTCAGATGGTTCAGTTGAGAAAAACATGGAGCCGACATTAGGCCAAAGACCCAGGTATGAAAACGCGATTAATAAGACACACAATGGTAACGTCCTTCGATGTAAGTTTAACGAGCCCAGAGAAGGTAAGCTCAACAGTTTTTCATATTTAGAGAGTATAAAAAAGTGTAAAAGGAGACTCCATTGGGGTACCTTTTTCAAAGATTGTCTAGTCGGTTTGAAAAAGGGGTAAACTAGCACCGACCATACGTCTATTCAAAACCATTTTAACGAGTGTGATAAAGACAAGTTCACTCGACAATTTTTTCTTTTTTAAGGAGTCTAAAAAAAGCTTAACTATGGACTCTGTCAGGAATGTTCTTCTGGACCATTTTAGCGAGTGTGAAAGAATAAGGTCACTAGGCGATCTTTTCAATTTTAGGGAGTCTGAAAAGAGCTTAACTATGGACTCAATGGGGGTTCCTTTTTCGTAAATTTAGTCCCTCAGGACCAAAAAAGGGGTAAAATTATACCTGAGAATACTCTTCTAGAGAACCGAGGCCCCTAGAGTATACTTGTGTTCTTATAGTTGACCATCCAGACCGAAAAAGGGGTAAACTACCACTGGATAGACGTGACTTCAAATTTTAGTTTAGAGAGCGTGAAAGGCAACAAGATCGCTCGACAATATTTTCATGTTTAGAGGGTCTGAAAAGGGCTTAAAAGAAGACCCGTTATGTTTTGGGATTCCCTAGGGTGAGGTAAAGAGTGATAATGAATCATGCAAATGAGGCTCAAACTTGTAATCAGGAAAAAATAATAAGGACTCTTGAGCCTATAGTCATTAGTGACGACATGGACACCAAAATGCAACCAGGATCTACCTAGGGAATCCATGTTAAGGTAGGCTCTACCACTAAATCATGACACTTATAAAGCAACAATGAGGGTTCCATGTCACAACTTGGTGGGGTCGATCCTATGGCGTAGTGATAAAGACAAAAATATGTAGAAAGTGGAGGTGGGATCCTAACTTAAATGCAACAAATTGAAAAAATGATTTTTTACCAAAGGACCTTTAAAAAGACCCAAATCTCCAAAAATTTTCTCAATACCCAAAGTAACACTTATCGTAACAATCCATAGAAAACTCCTGAACCATACTAAATGATTTTCAATTTAGAAATAATGACAAAAAGGTCCAAAAAATGACAAAAGGGGCCAAAAAGTCTATAAATAGAAGTTGCCAGCTCATTATCACCATTGTTAATTGAGAAATTGACTGTGGAGCCAAAAACACCCCTTTGAAAAAAGAGTTGATTCTGAGAGCTTCGGTGGATGGATCGAACTTCCGATTGGACCAAGTAAGTACATACTAACCCCCCTTGCATCTCAATACTTCATTTAAGCATTTCTTTTTGTTTTTTGGGGGGGAGCTGACCTTTAAAATGGTCGGCCCTACGTATACATGGGTTGTTTTATGACAGCTAGCGTATGCCCATGTGTAGATAAAATACTGCACATGGGCATATGTGACTGTCTAATTACAGCCTATGTATACCCTCCAACATAGGAAAATTTAAAAAATGCAAGGGCTAATCCCCCCTGGACTTGTCAATTGCAGGATGTATGTTCACTGGAGGGAGAGAGAGCATGAGGACTTTGATGTTGTAGTCTTAGATGAACCTGATGTTGTAGATGCACTAGCTCAATGTGTCTTATTTAAGTTCTTCCAGAGTACATTTATGCAGGCACAACCTAGGATGTTGAATGCCTTGATCGATTACTAGCACCCGGATGCGGAGGCATTCATGCTTCAGGGACATTTGTTGACTCCAACGACTGAAGATATCTACTTTCTGACTGGCCTCTCAAGGAGAGGGGAACCAGTCAACCTTCGCACTTTTCCTTCCGGGCCTCACAACATAGCAGAGTTGATTAACCTCCATTGCAAGGCAGGTACTGACATGGTGGGCACTTAGGTTTCGGTTCATAAGATAAACATCCTATCACTGAAAGCGATAGTTCTACTCATTGGGAGGATTATTGGATCCATAGCTTTACACTAGGCTTCCCAGGCACACATGAATTGTGCGGTTCAGTGCTTAAATGCACAAACTTTTGACTGGAGTACTATGTTACTAGACTGCATGAAAAGGCAGTTGACAGAGTGTCGAATGAGGAGGCATAGAAACTTTGGGTTTGGTACTATCCTTTGTGCTTTCTTCTTCAAGAGGGTTCCTAGTTTGAGTCCGAGGGATATTGTACGAGAGCACGCAGCCTTTTCTCCAGCAGTAAACAGATGGGCAATGTTATTTCCATGACAGGGGGAAAGGGAGGACTATCGAGGCCTTCTATGACAAGTTTTTTTATTGGTGGTCTCGACAGATTCCGACGATAGAGGACTATCCCTATGTTGGAATTGAATTTTCTAGGGACCTTGACATGGGTGTACCTCCCGTAGTGGTATGAGGAGAGCTAGTAAGCTCTCTTTTCAAAGTTATTTAATTTTTATGTTGTTTTTATATATATCATGTTTTTTATATATCAAAGTATCTGATAGATATGTGTCTGTTATGTGCAGATGTGGGGTCGGTGCATCCAGCGGACTTTGCGAGGACCAGGCAACATCCTCGATCAGAGGCCACACCAGCAGACCAGTAGCAGCAGGGGGACCTCCAGCCAGTGAGGCTGAGAGAGTTTTGAGATGGGTATAGTGGAACCTTACTTCGCTCACTCGCACAGTCCCCAAGGTAGAGATCGAGGATCTGCCACCATCTATGCAGCCTCATGTAATTGGGGTTCAACAGAATTGGGTCCAGCTTTTCCAGTGTTTGGAAAACACCATTGTTCAGTACAACAGGGCCAACAGGCCTCGTCCTTAGTTAGGCTAGACTACCTACATGATGAGGGAACCTTTTGTATATTTTTGAGGGCATAATCCCTATGACTCTTTACTGGATGTATTTTTGAGGCGCTTGCGCCCACCCATGTACTCTGATCTTTTTGATATTTTCATGTGTGTGTGTGTATATTTTTCTCATATGTGTGAAATATGTCAATCTAATACATGATTAGCTAGAGCATTTGTAACTTGATTCAATCTCCTAGGAACATGGATATACGTAATGTAATCAAAGCTTCGTTCTAAGAGACGTACCCTAAAGAACCATCGGTGTAGAGTAGGATCATAAACGCGGTAAAATTCATTTAACTAAGACACAACCAACTGAGCATCTAAATATACTCGGAGGTAAGAGATACCATGCGACAAAGCATCACGAAGCAACTCTAGAACTGCACTGTATTCGGTGACATTGTTTGTGGTGTCACCTAAAGAGATACCTCATGAAGATAGCAGTTGGCCTTGAGGTGTGAAAATCACCCAAGCCGTAGAAGAAAGCCTCTGAGTATGTCGGCTTTCATCGTCCACAAACCCAACAAACACCTCTAATTCACTTGACATCTACCACAGTGAAAAAGATGACATAAAAAATGACACATCCACAAAACCAAAAAGACAAAAACTAAAAAACGCAATACATGAACTATACATATGTTACAAAAATTTACCCAAGGTGACCCACCTATGTGTAATACTTCTTGAGGTAGAGCCCATTTCTAGGCTCCACCAAAGCATTTCCCTCAAATTCTAATAGATGATAAGCACCCTTTTTAAGAACCTATTTTATGATGAAAGGTCTGAACCACATGGGTTTGAACTTACCTGCCCCCAAGGGGTCCTTATCTTAGTCATAGACTAGGACAAGTTCACCTTCAGAGAAAATCCAAGGACAAACAGACCAATCATACTGACACTTGAATTTTTTTTGTGAGCCTCATTTGGCCAAGTCCGCATTACGACACTTCTCATTGAGCTGCTCGAGGTATAATAAACTCTCTTCAAGCAGTGAAGTGTCTGGAAATAAATTTACTGCCAACTTTAGAGATGGATCTGGCACTCAATAGGAAAGACTTCTTCTAGCCCATAAACGAGTTGGAAAGGTGAGAAACAGGTTGTAGACTTAAAATACATTTGGTAGGCCCATAATTCTGAGTATAACATCAAATTCCAATTTGACTTGACCGAATTGATCATTGGTTGTAGGATGGTTTTAAGAGATTTATTTACAGCTTCCACCTGACCATTTGCTTATGGGTAGTAGGGTGATGAATGTTCTTTCTTCAACCCAAGATTTGATGTTATCTCGGACATCATTGTGTTATGAAAGTGACTTCCATGGTCAGTGACAATATCTCTCAGGACGCCGAACCTTGCTATGATCTGGTTGAACAAAAAGAGAGTTGCAGTCTCTCCATCATCCTTGAACGTTGGCATAGCTTCGACCCACCTCGTGAAGTATTCTATGAATACGATGATATAACAATGCCCCCTTGCTAAAGGAGGGTTGCATGTAGTGTAATCAATCCCCCACTTGGTGAAGGGACCCACAGTGATGACGGGAAACATGGGAGCGTGGTGTGCCCTCATCTTCCGAGAGAAGATCTGACACATCTGGCACTTCTTGACTGATTCAATAGAATCTTTGATTAATGTCGGCTAGAAGTAACCGACTCTTAGAATCTTTTGGGTTGTTGTCAACCTAGACAAATGACCACCACATGCTCTCATATGGCAATCGTTAAGCATGATTTCTGCTTCTTCATGAGTGAGGCACCGAAAAAGGATGCAATCTACACCTCGATGATACAAAGTATCTTCGAGTATGAGATAGTTCTTAGCCTGATGGTGTATGTGGTGATGCTCATCATGAGAAGCAGAGGTGGGGCACTTCAAATTATGGATATAGACCAGTATATATCCATACCAGGGGTCCGAAGATGCGATAAAAAACATGTCTCCTTGAATAGACGACTCTTCGGGCATAACATCACCTGACTCGACTGGAAGTTCCAAGATGAGTTCCGCAAAGACCAGTTACTTTTTGGATTTCGCCGAAACAAAATATAAGTCAAATTCCTAGAGGAAAACTATCCATCTACTGATCTTTCTACCAATTACCTGTCGTGTCAACACGTATTGAAACAGATTCACAACAACAATGATGGTAGTCTTGTGGAACAAGATATAATGATGGAACCATTGGACAACATGAACTGCTGCCAATGCAAGTTTTTCGATGTGGGAATAATTGAGTTTCGGTCCAACCAGGCCTCAGCTCAGGTAATAAATCACATATTCTGAGAGAAAATCATCCTCCTGAACTAACACCATACCGATGGTCAACTCTACCACAGCCAAGTACAATAAGAAAAATTTATTATATTTGGGTGGCCGAAGCAGAGGGGCAGTCGTGAGGGCGCATTTCAACGCTTCAAAAGATCATTGAGCGGCTTCATCCAAATGAAAAGGAACATCCTTCTTCAGTAAACACATAAATCCCTTTGTGATCTCAACATAATTTGCAATGAAACATCGTAAAAAGTTCTCTTTTCACTGTAAACTCTGAAGATGAAGAATTGTACGTGGAGGAGGAAACTGATCTATTGCCTCAACCTTGAGAGGATTGACCATGATCCCTATTGTTGAAACTATGAAACCTAGAATATGACCTGACGTCACACAAAAATTGCATTTGTTTGGATTCAGGTGAATCTGGAAGTAGCGACATCGCTCAAAGATAAGTTGGAGGTGTGTGGGATGATCAATTCTCTTATGAGATCATGATGCTAAATCATCTAGGTAGGCCTCGACTATATGTTTGAGGTCATGGAAAGAAAAATAAATGGCCCACTGAAAGGTAGCTCTAGCATTTTTCAGACCAAAAGGCATCTTACAATAAGCAAATGTACCCCATGGACAAATGAATTTTTTTTTTTTTTGGTATTCGGGTTTGATTTGTATCTGATTGTATCTCGAAAAACCATCCATGAAAGAAAAGGCCTTGCAACCTGCGCATTCATCGACAATATGGTCAATAAATGGTGTGGGGAAATTATCTTTTGGACAGGCTTTGTTCAAATCACGGAAGTTCGTACATACGTGAATCATACCCTATTTTTTGTTGACCGACATGGGATTTGACACCCATTGGGTCAAATGGATAGGGTAGATAAAACCTGCTTTGAGAAATTTCTCTACTTCAACCTTAATAGATGTTGCCTTCTTAGGATTAACCAGACAAAGCTGCCGCCAGACCAACTTAGTGTCAGGATAAGTCGTGATTTCGTGTTCAACAATTTTTGGATCAATGCCTGGAATTTCCTCATAAGACCAGTAAAAAACGTCAGAATTCTTTAAATAAATCCATGTAGATTCGAATCTCCTCAGGGGAACAATCAGCTCCGATGAAAACATTCTCCACGATGCCAACGGTTCTGGAGATATTAATAGGTATAGTTTCAGCAATGGTTTCCATATTACCCTCAACATAAACAACATGCGTAGCCAAGGGATTTATAGGAAAAGACCTATCTCCAATCATAGTCAAAGTGAATTCCTGTGCTTCAATTCTTCTTAACTCTGGGAGGCAATAAGATCTATGATGGAGATCGTCCCAAGGTTTGTCCGCACTACTAATTGCTTCAATATTCACTTCGTCTGAGGGAAAGACTAAGTATAAAGAATCAATATCAACAAGGGAACCTTGAGCCCAAATAGGCTCTAGAATCAGATCTAAATATTGTGCGGGAGTCGGATTGGGGTTGGTGGAATCTTGCTAGAATATAGAGTAAGCAACTTCTGTTGCGGACAAGGGCATGGCCATACCATGGTGCCATGTCCCTTCCATCGTGGCCGATGGGGAAGGAAGAATCCATGGATCATTGAAGTAATTCTTACGAAATGATGAGACCTGAAAAATCTCAACCTTATGGTAGTCTGATATGAACATAACATTGGCTTGAGGAGGTGGGTAATCGAAAGTACCCATCAAAGGGGGCCCAAAACAAACCCTATGTTGGCGATGCCAGGTTGACGGTTATCAATCATCGGGACTGTAGATGCCCCCAATGAAGGGTCAGGATGGGAGAAAGACAATTGATCAATGGTCACGATCCGACCCTCATGTGGAATCAACAAGACCCAGGAAAATGTAGTGAACACTGCTTGCATGGCATAGGTCCAACTCCTTCCTAACAAGAGATTGTAGTCGAGAGACGCATTGACCACTTCAACCTCGACACACATGGTCTTCCCTCCTAATTGCATGGGGAAAGAGGGGACGATGTCATGTGGTCGAAACGAATGACCGTCGAAAGAGGTAAGAAGAGTAGGTGAAGGAGACAAAGCGGGCTATCCAATGGCCTTCCAACACGCCAAAGACATTATGCATGTCGAGGCACCCTCATCAACCACCATGCGAAAAATGTTTCGAGTAAAATTTCCCATGGTGTAAACCACTACTATCTGGAATGCTACGTGGTAAGGGAGACTGTTGGCCCTTGACCAAGTTTTGGGATAACCTTGGTCATTTTGACCTATTTTGGGACTTTGAAAGCTATTCGAAGAAGGAGCTCTAAGAGAAGCAGAGATCACAGGATCTCAGTCCACTTTTGGGCCCCTTTTAGGGTTTTGGGTTAATGTAATGGGAAAGGGATGTCGGCCCGTGGGTTTACCCACGCTTAGGCCCACTTTTGTAATGTATAAATAGATACTTAGGAAATGTAAGGATGGTCGATGGATTATTGCTAGTAGTTAGATATGTGTGATTGGATGTGGATTGTAAATGCTCTGTGCATGATTGTAAGAGGCTTGCAGAGCTAAGTGCAAGTTGTTATAAGAGGTTGTAGAAGGATTTGTGCTGAAGTGCAAGGAAGAAGGATCTAGAGAGTTGCGCAGATCTTTTGTCCTGTGCGAAGTAAGGTTTTTGAGTGGCTTTGTGTTGTAACCGATTGAAGACACTAATAAAGAAGAAGAGTTGGTGGGTGTAGCCCCAGGGTGGGGGTGAACCACGTAAATCTGTGTGATGTTTTTTTCTTCAGCTTGATGTGTTTATTTATTCTTCTGCTAAGTGCCTTGATATATTTAGATAGATCTATTAATGCTTTGTGCTTCCTAGATGTATGTCAATAGTGGGATCTGACATGTATGAGAATTCTTAGTGTTGAACTACTAGACCTAATCTGTTTTACTGTGGCTAAGTGTTGAAATATCTTTGAACACTGTGATTCTCTGTGCTATCTACGAAGCATAATAAGATTTGAACATTAATGACTGACCAATGCTAAGTGCTTTGTACATGATATAATCACAGATATATGTCCCAGCTAAGATTGCAGACACTTGAGTCTTGTAACCACCCCTGCCTCTACCTCGGGTGAGACTTCATAAACTTCGCAAGTGTTGTCGAAAGGGCCGGTAGTTAGGTCTTTGTTGGTGCGTTTTTGTAGCGTTGAACCCCGAGTTTGCCCCTGTGCCATCAAATTGTTCCCGCGCGGATTGGCACTTCATTTATATAACAACCTGAGCTGATGAACACAAGAAACAGTTACAGTCTTATTACAAGTTGACCGAGGAAGACATCGAAGATATCACCAAGGATTGGTTAGCAGACCTTCTCATTCCAATGAACCCCGCAGAGATGTCCGATATTGATAGCCCAGAGACTGTACCAGATACACTGGGACCACACAAAATGAAGAAGCCTAAAGAGGTTCACGAAGTCGACAGTGCATCTGTAAGGATTACCTCTATCACACCAGACAAAGGAGGTTATTTCGAAGAGATAGAAGGAATAGAAATTGAACAACAGAAAGGTGAAGTACCACCGCCTAGGGATGAAGAAGACTCATCGAAGAAAAGGAAGATCTCACCTCTGAAATATTCCTCCCGAAAGAAACCTAGAACCCCTGTAACTAATATGTGAACTACCCTCACATTGGATGACTTTGATTTCATCGTTGCAGTGGTAAATGATGCTTCAAAGGAGATATTAGAGAAGAAGGAGGCGAAGCAGGAGTAGATGTATAATCGTATAGAGATTGAACTTCAAGGAGTGCAGCAGGCACTCCAATCTAGCCACGTAGTCCCCACTGCGCCTCTGACAACAGGGACAATAGAACTAGGAGATGAGCCATCTCAACTTCAACGAGTTGTTGATATGGTCGAAGCTCGCCTTCGACAAGCTCAAGAAGACACAGCACAAGCCACCTAGGATTTGACATAGGTACAGGGATTACTTGTCAATTGGATCACAGGACCTGAAGGCCCTGTCTGTAGTGGATAGAATGAAAAAATATCATGAACAATGCACATCTCAACAACAGATACATATGATCCAGACCAAAGTGATGGAAGTCACTCAGCGAATCTAACCAATGCAAGACAAGGCATGCATGCTATTTTCCGATATCGAAAGACAGGGGGAAGAGCTTGAGCAAGTCGTCATCACTACATAATAGTGCCTAGAAGGACTAGTAAATGACATAGTGATCCTAGAATTCACCCAGCAAGAGGCCACAAAAAAACAGCAGGTCGAAGCAGCTCAAGCCAAGCTCGAGGCTTTCGAAGAATAATTGCGCAGACCAGAATGACTCGGGATGAGTCGCAGGTGAGTGTTGGGGGCCTATTGGCCCTTGACCAAGTTTTGGGATAACCTTGGTCATTTTGACCTATTTTAGGACTTCGAAAACTAGTCGAAGAAGGAGCACCAAGTGAAGAAGAGATCATGGGATCTCGTTCCACTTTTGGGCCCCTTTTAGGGTTTTGGGTTAATGTAATGGGAAAGGAATATCATCCCATGGATTTACCCACACTTAGGCCCACTTTTGTAATGTATAAATAGATACTTAAGAAATGTAAGGATGGTCGATGGCTTAGTGCTAGTAGTTAGATCTGTGTGATCGGATGTGGATTTTAAATTCTCTGTGCATGATTGTAAGAGGCTTGCAGAGCTAAGTGCAAGTTGTTGTAAGAGGTTGTAGAAGGATTTGTGCTTAAGTGCAAGGAAGAAGGATCTAATGAGCTACACATATCTTCTGTGCTATGCGAAGTAAGGGTTTTGAGTGGCTTTGTGCTGTAACTGATTGAAGAAAATAATAAAGAAGAAGAGTTGGTGGATGTTTCCCCAGAGTGGGGGTGAACCACGTAAATATGTGTGTGATGCTTTGTGCTTCATCTTGATGTGTTTATTTAGTCTTCTTCTAAGTGCCTTGATATATTTAGATAGATCTATTAATCTTTTGTGCTTCCTAGATGTATGTCAATAGTGGGTTCTGACATGTATGATAATTCTTAGTGCTGAGCTACTAGTCCTGATCTGTTTTACTATGGCTAAGTGCTAAAATACCTTTGAACACTGCGATGCTCTATGCTATCTACGAAGTATATTAAAAGTTGAACATTAATGACTGACCAATGCTAAGTTCTTTGTATGCGATATAATCACATATATGTGTCCCAGATAAGGTTGCAGACACTTGAGTCTTGCAACCACCCCTGCCTCTACCTCGGATGAGACTTCATCTGCTTCACAGGTGTTACCAAAAGGGTTGGTAGTTAGGGCTTTGTTGGTGTATTTTTGTAGCATTGAACCCCAGGTATGCCCCTGTTCCAACAAAGATGAGGTTTTAAGTTGGTAGTATCAAGCATGATTGTACCCGGATTACAAGTCTCGGCAAATCCTAAGGTGGCTAACAGATCCTTTCTTTGGGAAGGGTAGCTCTGGAGGACATCTAAAGAAGACATCACACAAGGTGTTTGAGACAATTCCTCCACCACATAGTAGTTCTAGGTAGCCCTTGCATTTGGGCTATGAGAATATTTATTGAACACACCTTTTGGGATGTGTGTCATTGCTTCTCCCAAAGTTTTCTCGATCTTGAGGGGAGAGATGGGATTTCGGGTTCTTTACCTTTCTCAGAGGTTCTTGGCTTTCCGTAGTCATGTGCTCTAGTCAATATATAGGCATCAAATTTCATCATATACACATTCACGGATGAAGGATTACTCAAAGACGAAGGGGGTCCTTGACTGCCCCCTTCCGTGCTTGTAAAGGCTCGAGTTAAATTTTTCCCATGTTGAAATGGGTTCGTTAACATAGCAGGTTGTTGCTATGACAATAAATTTTGGGCCTCCATAAGCCGAGGGCACTGGTGAGTTGGGTGGTCTTTCACGCACAAGTTACACGGATACTTTGAATTCCTCTTTACGATATTGCCCCCGCCAACATTATTAGTGGGTTTCTTATCCCCCTTACCCTTCTTTTGTTGTTTCTTCTTTCCATCAGGCTGTTGGGTGGCCTTCAGATTTGTCGATTTCACACTGTGTACATCCGACGTTTCGGCAGGGGGAGCAGCTAGACCAGTGGTCTGGCTGGTCATTGTGTGTTGCATCGACAATTGCTGCAATTTTTTGTCAGTTGATCAGTGGGCTTTGTTTGTGTTGAACCAAAAATACCATCGGCATGTGGTCTAGCCCTCTGTCTGGTTTTATCAAGTATTGACCATGGCATGTTTGGAAAAATTTCATACAGTAAAACAGACTGAGAGTAAATCAGCTCAAGCTGTTGAGCTCTCATGATTGCATCTTCTTCGCAAAACACTCTCGACGTTGTGATGTCTTTGGATAAATGTGGGACCAAAGACTTAAGGAACCACTCAAGCAAAAATGTTGGTGGGACTGGCACTTTAATCAAAATCTTCTGGCGTCTCCATTCTCAGATGTGATCGAAGATATGGTCTGCCTTTTTCTATTCAAAATTGGCCAGCAATCTGGTGTCAGTGTCGTATCTCATAGGTAATTGGAAATGGTTTAAGAAATCCATTGCCAATTCATCGAAGGAAGAGTATCTTGAGCGGTCAATCTCAATGTACCATTTCGTATCACTCCTAATGAGAGTGCGTTGAAACAAATGAAAATGTACGGAGTCATCTTTCAACGAATTAGACAAGAACCAAAGGTGAAAGGTAGTCACATGATCTCCTGGATCTTCGTTAGGCTTGGCTTCCAACTTTGGTATGTTCGAAGGAAACTTGGTCGACATAGGAGGCCAATGCGGATCGTGATAGATAGGGTCATTCAGTAACCTTGTCAAGTATGGAAAATGCAACGTTTCCAGAAACGATAGTTTGGGTTGTTTGTTATAAGCATGGAAAAAGGGGCCTGGAGTTTGACTGGCACCAAGTTTCCAGGAAAAGTTGGGTTGCTGGCCAGTGTTCTGGTAAAATCCATGGCCATGAATAGCATACAGATTCTGCATTTGTGGAGACATCATTGGATGATTCCTGAAATAGGACGTAGACGGTTGGGCATGCATTGCATTCGAAGGAATTTAGGAAGGGTTGCCCCATGTCGATCCCATGGGAATAGGTCCTGCGCCTTGCCCAAGGTTCCATTGGTTGTGAAATGGGTTGCTCTCGATCGACACCCCTGACGAGGGAACTGATCCCTACCAAAAATTCCAAAGTCCTTGTGCAGAAGGAATTCCTGGGTTTGCCCCATGTGCAGGAATAGTACCATCCATAGGATTTGGTTGTCCATAATCGATATTACCCCTGGTTGGGAAAGTAGCTGATGAGAAAGTGTTGTTACCAAACACATCGAACAAAGAGAATGGTGTCGAATCTACTGGCATTCTATGAGAAGGTAGTCCTTGACTCCCTACTCCAAATGAACTATGGTGTGTGTTCGGTTTGGTGGAATGCTGGTGAGCACCGCCGAGTGAAGGGGATGAAGGAGGTATATGATCTCCTCTGTAAGGGAAAGCGTTAAAGGAAGTTGAAGTGCACCCCATGGATCCTTGCAGAGGAGTGTTAGAGCTCCCTGCCCCTAGACCTAAACTCTGTAGAGTGGAGTAGGAAAGTACAGGGCTTGTACCTGAGCTAGGCATCCCGTATGAGAACAGAGGGTCTGTCATGCTCTGTGTGAAAGGAGCAGTGGCTGCTGCCATAGATGGGATCAGACCATTTCTTGAGGTAGAGGTGGTCAAGACCATGGTGGCCCGGACCAACGACAGTGGTTTAGGAGGTGGAACACCCTCTGTGGTGACAGTCATAGCAGGTATAGGAGAATTCCTGAAAGAAGTGGTAGCATTTGTTTCCATTTCTGCTTGTGACATTGTTTGTCACTCTTAAGGATAAATCTATACGATGATGGGCACAGAAAGATCAGTGGTCGAAGTTTCGAACGGACAAAGAGATTTTTCTCCAAGGTCTGAAATGGTTGGTTCCTCCGAAATCAAAAGTTCTTCTCTCAGAGGTTGGTCGAGCACAATTTCCTATGACCCAGTCGCCTCAAAAGACCCGTGTTGGCCTAGTTTTCTCCTTAGTGGTGGCGGGAGTGGCTCTAGTGTACCTGATGGTAGGCCAAGAAGCCTTCGTGACTGGTGAAGCTCCTGATCCTGATTGTGTGAGAATATCAATGACACACTAGGGATTTCTATTCGTTCAAGAACAACACACACTAGAAAAATTCCCTATGAGATAAGACAAGCAATCACGAACTAGTTGGAAGAATAATTACAACAAACAACACTAGAGAAACTTACCGGTGAAATTGAAACTCGAATACGGAAGAACCCTCTAGGTATACTATGCAAAGTGTGGCCCGATGTCTGTTCTAGGTACTGCGGTCTACCCCCATAGTCATCTATGTATGTCCATAAAATAAAGGAAACTAGGTTGCTAGCGCGTGAACAGTCACCAAGTGGGTACAATCGACAGTCAGGTGGACCACAATGAGAAGGGTATCAAGCCTGAAACCTGTCAGGGGTATCGAAAGAAAGTGGTCTGGAAGACAATTGAGTACCTCGACCGAATTCGAGACCCATGAAGCTCTGTGGCAAATGCTATCGACGGAATCCCAAGACAAGTCCTCTATATATGTTCCCCACTATGCTTGGTCTGGCTTTGGAGGGGTTATCTCCGCTACCTTTCTGCACATGACCTCGTGTTTATCCCCTGTGTTAGAAGGGGGTCCTAAATAAATTTCATTATACTAGACTCTTAACACTCCCTAGCACAGACTCTTATGTATGTTTTGTAGCCTTGAAGAGTTTCCTCTCCAACCTAAATCAAGGCTCTAGCCTAGATTAGTTTATGGACCCTAAAAAACATAAAGTCTAGTTGATTTTAATTAATCGTTAGTTTTTTTGCTTGTCTTAAGTCAAAGGTTATGAAAGTGAAACTAGTGATGTTTTTAGAGATGAAAGAGAAGATAAATAGAAAGCTGGAAACAAAATAACTTCTTCTTGACAAATTCAAATTTGCTCTTTTAAATTCTTTAACCAACTTTT
Source organism: Picea engelmannii (assembly GCA_009831015.1). Taxonomy (NCBI): domain Eukaryota; kingdom Viridiplantae; phylum Streptophyta; class Pinopsida; order Pinales; family Pinaceae; genus Picea; species Picea engelmannii. Next base: position 233,341 of record ML807860.1, read on the forward strand.
CAAACTATTTTTTCTAATATCTTTGAACAACAAACTCAACACAGGATTTTGCTCGACTACGAGCTACTTATTGTCCTAAGGAGAAAACCAAGAACTTATGAAAGAAAAACTTTTCCTTGATTATTAATGCAAACAACCAACTACTCAATCAAACAAAGAAATGAAAATTTTCAACATGCTTTAAAATAAGAGAATTGAAAAATAGATTCCTTTTCTTTCTTCTAAAGCAAGCAAAAAGATAAAGTGAAGACAAAACAACAACCAAAATAACTTCTATCCCTATTGCGGATCGCAGGGAGTCACTTGACCAAACCTCAAAAGGATAATCGAAAAAGACTCACAGATTTATCTAAAACTCTATTACAGAAAACTCAAGAAATATTTTTGATGAAAATAAAACTATGTTACGATCAAACCTAGGCTATAGACTGTGATCACAGAGACTAGGGTAGAGACAAAAAGGACTGGCTTCTGACAGGTAAGAGGATGAATGCCTCTCTCTGTCAAAGGATCTCCCCGACATAGACACACGATTGGCACCTTCGCAACAAGTGTATATACACTAGTTGTCCAAATGCAGAGCACGTATGCATGCATGTAGAGCTACTTTAGGGCATGTATAGCTATGTAAATGCTCAAAAAAGTGAAAAAAAACATAGTCTAGCATAGGTAGGGATCACTGGTATTGGAAACTAGAGTCCCTTAGAGACAGAGAAAATTACTTTGGAAAAGAAAATGCAAGGAAACTTTGATAGAACAAAGATAATCTGAGGTTATCCTAGGCTATAGACTGCAACACAGAGACCCTGACCAAATACAGGAAACCCCTAAGAAGGATCACTTCTGACAGGGAAAATAGGATGACTGCCTCTCCTAAAAAAAAAAATATGGACTTAAGCATGCAACTAACACTTCAACAGCCCATCGGATATACATAGGTTTTCTAAAGGTAGGGCGCGTGTATATGCGGGCAAGGGTTCTCTAGGCCACGTATACCTCTATAAATTTCTAGAAAGAAAATCAAACAGTCAAGCAATCATGCAGGGAGTACTGGTATGGAAGACCAGAATCCCTACAAACTCAGACTCTTGCAAAAAACTTAGAAAAAAAGGTAATAAAACCAATTCTAAAATACCCAAAAAGTATCCCTAGAAAACCCTAGAGATTCCCCAGTATGGTTGCCAATTATCATCCCCTAAATGAATGATAATCCCCCCCAAATTAAACTAAGTCCAAATATATATATATATATATATATATATATATATATATTGCATGGTTATAAATGGACACTTTTCACCTTCAATACTATCTTTTATCCACTTGGTGACTCGTTCCCATCCTTTGGAAACTTCAGATAAATGGACATTTTTCACCTTCAATACTATCTTTTATCCACTTGGTGACTCGTTCCCATCCTTTGGAAACTTCAGATAAATACATATCCATAAATTGAACTTTCAGAAATATTAATAAAATATTCCCTTGACTTAAGCTCCCCCTTTTTCCTTTTTCGTGGAGTTTATCCCCTATCTCTTTTCATATGATTTGATTCTCGGTGTAGTGATGTGATTATATTAACAATCTTGAGGGTGATTACATTTATAATACAAGTGCACTGGATTTTTTCATTCAGGCTCACCGGCCTTAAACAAAAGCATATATACAAAGTATCTCTAGCCTCAAAATTGTGCTCTTAATCTGGTGTGTGAAAAACTATGGGATGTGCACACTCTTCATTTGGTGCACCATCCTTGCACACTTACACGAGTGTGTGCTACACTATGAAATGTGAATGTTATTTCTTTTATGCACAATCCTCGCGCAACCACCAAACTATGGGATGTGCACACAAAACTGAATCCAAGACTTGATACCAATAGCTCACCAACTTATATAAGTATATATATACATTTATATTTATAATTACAGTTGAGGTTTGGACTAGGGATATTACATTCCCCTCCCCCTTATTTGTGAAATGTCCTCAATTCATTACACACACATGTATAATCAACACTTTCAAAAGTCATTAAAGAGATGTGGATACTCTTCCCACATAACATCTTCTTATTCCCAGGTTGCATCCTTAGGATCATAACAGGTCCAATGGACATTTAACATTCCTATTGCATTATTTTGGAGCGTCTTGACTTTCTTATCCAATATTCACACTGGTTGAACTTGTAAATCGTCCTCTTTCTCCACCTGAATCACATTCCAATAAATGACATGATTAGCATCAGGAACAAATTTTTTAAGTGAAGAAACATGGAATACATTATGAATACTCAAGAATGCAGGTAGAGACATCATATATACGATGGGACCAATCCTCTCTAGGATTTCAAATGGCCCATAATATCATGTTTCTAGCTTAGAGAAATTCCCCAACTTCATGGAAATTCATCTTGATTTTACTTTTAGGAATACATGGTCACCCACTTTAAATTATCTAAAGGTTTTTCCTTTATCTGCGTAGCTTTTCTGTCTATCTTGGGAATCTTTCAAATTTTTTCTTTATTTTTACCATATTCTCTTCCATTTCCTAAAGTAGATATGTCCAAACCACTGCATGGTCTATTGGGTTATCCCAACTTATAGGTGTGTTGCACCCTCTACCATATAGTTCTTTAGATGGACTCATCTTTAAAGATGATTGATAATCATTGTTGTAAGAAAACTCTACCAAATGCAAGTAGTCTTCCCATTTTGATGGTTTATCCATCACATACATCCTTAGCATATCTTATATTACCTGATTTACTCTCTATGTTTGTCTGTATGATTATGGATGATATGTTATTTTAAAGTTCAAACTTGTTTCTATTCCTCTGAATAATCCCTTCCAAAAATTGGAAGTGAACTTGGGATCTATGTGAGACACAATTTTCTTAGGAACACCATGCAATTTAGAAATTTCTCTCATGTAGATATCAACAATATTAGTTTCCTTGTAAGTCGACTTCACTGTAACAAAATGGGGAACTTTAGTGAGCTTATCCACTACCACCATGATGGAATCATGTTGCTTGGCTATTTTGGGAAGCTTAGTTATAAAATCCATCATTATAACTTCCCACTTCCACTCAAGAATGGGAAATGGTTGTAGTAAACCAGTTGGATGTCTATGCTCAACCTTGACCTTTTGGTGTTCAAGGCACATAGCAATAAAATCAACAACCTCCTTTTTCATACTTGACCAATAGTATTTATTTTTTACTGTGACAATTGTCTTCTGGTAACTCGAATGTCTAGCATAATGAACCTTATGCATCTCTGACAACAACATAATATTTAACTCCTGATCATTTGGCACATAGACTTTTCAGCTATATATGAGGATCCCATCCTCTCTTAGCTCACAAACCTTCCAAATTTTGTTGCAACATACCTTCTTGTAATTTTGCTCTTAATTCCTCATAGTGCAGATTTAACTTTGTAGTCTCTATGATTATGTCTATCAAATATTCTTGGTACACATGAATGGATGTAGCATGCATCACATGCACTCTCATGATGAGTGCCTCAACCACCTTATCCTCTTTTCCCTTGATATGCTTTATATAAAATTCATACTCACTAAGGAACTATAACCACCTTCTTTTTCTCGCATTTAAACTTGGCTACACACAAAAAATATTTCAGACCACAATGGTATGTTCTCAACTCAAATATTTTACCCATGAGATAGTGCGTCCACATCTTCCAAACATGCACTATAGCTTCCAATTCTAAATCATGGGTGGAATAGAGTCTCGTGTGTTATTTTAATTTTCTTGATTAACAACATATCACGTGCCCATTTTGACTTAGGAATCCCTCAATCCCTTCTTTACATGCATCCATGCACACCATGAAGTCTTCATCTAGATGTGCAATCCTTAGTATGGGTGCACTAGTCAACAAAATTTTCAAGTGTTGGAAATTCCTTTTGCAATCTAGAGTACATTCAAATCGTGCACCTTTCCTCTACAGGGATGTGATTGGATGCACAATCTTTGAGAATCCTTCAATAAATGTTTTGTAGTACCCTCTCAGTCCCATGAAAGATCTCACTTCTGTGACATTTCTTGGTGTTGGCCATTCCTGAATGGCTTTTATCTTCATTGGATCCACAATTGTTCCTTCCTATGAAATTATATGACACAAATAATGAATCTTCCTTTGGTAAAATGAGAACTTTCTCAACTTTGCATAAATTTGATGCTCCCTCAATACCTGCAACACCATATTCAAGTGTTTCTCATGTTCTTCTTTGGATTTAGATTAAATAAGGATGTCATCCAAAAATATGACGACAAACTTATCCAAGTATTCTCTGAAAAATCCATTCATTAAACACATGAAGACAATTGGTGTGTTTGATAACCCAAATGGCACCATTTTGAACTCATAATGGCCATACCTTGTTCTGAAGGAGGTCTTGTTGATGTCTTCCTCTTTTATTCTCATTTGGTGATAGCCAGATCTAAGGTCAATATTGGAAAATATAAGTGCTCCCCTTAGATTATCAAACATGTCATCTATCATTGGAAAATGATATGTTTTCTTTATTGTTACTTTGTTCAGTTGTCTGAATTCAATGTCAAGTATCAACATACTATATTTAGTTTTCACAAATAAAACTAGGGCACCCCAAGGTGACACACTTGGGCATATATACCCCTTCTTTAGAATCTCTTCGAGTTTCATTTGAAATTACTTCAGGTCTAGTGTACTCATCCTATAACGATTATTGGATACAGGTGTTGCTCCTGGCATCATATTTATATAGAAATCAATATTTTGTTTCAGTGCAAACCTCGATATTTATTTAAATACATCCTCGAATTATTTTAAAATTTCTTAGTCTCCAACACTTGGCACTTTCTCCTCAGGTTCCTCCTCCATGTGCACTGCAAATAATTGACATCCCTTCTTGTAGATTTCCTTCAATTGCAAGAGATGAAATTTCTCTCATAGTCATATCTCTTGGAATGCCTTGAATTGTTCTCAAATTTCCTTGCTCATTCATGAAAGTAAATGCCTTATTATAACAATCTAGAACAACATTATGTCGGTCCAACCAATCCATACCAATGAGAAAATCATATGAGCCCAAAGGTATGATATTCAAATAAAATTTTGTGCACATTTTGTTCATTTTCGTTGGACATGCCTTGATCATCTCATTAATTTTCCTTTTCCCCCCTATAGCTAGTTGCACCAACCAAGGTTTTCCAAGCTTGATTCTTGGAAATTGGAATATTTCCACCATTTTAGTATCTATATAACTATGAATATCTCTCGAGTCAATTAAAATAGAAATGGTTTGATCATTAATCTTACCTTCCACCTCAATCATATGTGACTGAAACTCAACTTGCTTGTTGTTCAGGGCTGTGTAATTTCTAGATACACATCTACCCATGTCTTCAACTATAGCATTTTGTTGTACATTGTGTGTGGTCCTCAATTTTTCACCTCTTTGAGGGAAATATCTAAACATATGGTTTTCATCACAAGACTAATACTTTATTGGCTAAATCCTTGGCTTGGTTTCCATTGCCTCAGTTATTCTGGGCTCCTTGGAATTTGGTTGTGCTTGCACATTTCTGAAAAATGGTGGATTTCTAATGTCCCCGGCCACCCATGCTAGGACTTGTCACACAAACTCTCCCAACTTCAGGTTTGATACCTCAAGAAATGTCCCAGGCTTACTACTAAGCAATGTTACCTCAAGAAAATTAGTGCACAACTAACATTTAGACTGCAAAAAAACACTTGAGGAAATGCATCCAACCCAATTTGGTTCACACCAAACCACACTCCTTCCTGATTAAACAGATTATAAGAACATAAGTACGCAAAATAAAATTGTGTGCACCAGCATATTGATCACACCAACATTATTGTGTGTATAATCCACTCTACACATGTGAACACTACTACGCACATACTAATATGGAGAACCTGATGACCACCTGGTGCATAACCATAATAACTCTCCCCCCCCCTTGATAGTTCCTTCTTTCCTACGTGCACAAACTAATTTACTACTCACACAATGAATCCAATCAATTGTGCACATGGACCACTTTTCATGTGCATGGTACTCCTAACCTCAATTAGGAAGCTCTTGACCATTTACCATGATTATCTTAACATAAATTACTTATCATCTAACGTATGCATCATGTAAAAATATTAAACTGAATAACCACATTTACATGAATAAACAACATTAAACAAAATAACAACCATTATTCATATGCATTATCATACAAGAGATAGACCATAACCAATACAAGTAAATGAACACGTAGTAAATAGAAAAGAACATAATAACACTCATCTTTTAGGAAAATCACCACCTACACACATGAATCAGATGTTCCTCTCTTCCATAGACTTTGCTTCTCATAATATTTCATCAATAGGTCACCCTCAAGATAGGTCTCAAAATCCACCAGGGAAAAAGGACTTCTAGTGCCAATCTATGGTCTAACAAGCATCGAAATTGCTCAGTCCAAGGTTCCAAATGTTGCAACTAGTATATATCCCCTCATTCCCCACATGCTTGTTCCACCCCAGCAAGTGTGCCCCTTATATTCTCAACAGTACTTCGGTTGCCCCACTTCCCTTCAAGGGATTCAACAATAGGCCAGATAAAAAAGTCTCAATGTGCTACAACTAATGCCCAGTGCACTAGGGAACAATTTCCAACAAACTCTTACCTGGAGAGAATTCTCACGGACCTGAAAACCCACCTCTTCAACAACACACAAATTTTCCCAAGAACATGGGCATACCATACAATACGATTCCACCTGACACATACTCCTTTTTCCCAGGAAAATTCCCTGAATCAACATAGAATAATCGATTCCCCCCCCAAAAAAAATACACTGAGGCCAACAATATATATTACATTCCTTCAATTGGACACTTTTCACCTTCAAATATAAATTTATCCACTTGGTGACTCGTTCTTATCCCTTGGGAACTTAGGATAAATAATATATCCGTAAGGTTGCACTTTTTGGAAATATTATTAAACAATCCCCCCTTTTCCTTTTTGGGTGGAGTTCACCCCCCCGTCTCTTTTTGTCTAGTTTGTCTATGCACAACAATGTTATTTTATTATTAACTTGAGTGTGGTACACATTACAAGGATAGGCGCACTGGCCTATTTGTGTCCCAGCTCACTAGACCAATAGTCACATAGGATCTTTGACCTTAAAGCATATACATACATACATATAAATTACAGTCATTCACGTGCACTTTCTTGAGTTCGTGCAACACTCTGAAATATGCGCACCCTCCCTTAATGCACAAACCACATGCACTAGCTCAGGTATGCTCAACACTATGGCATGTACACACATTTTTCTTTGTTTACAAAACTCGCACACTACTCAGGTGCACGTAAAACCAAAACAACTCACCGGCCTATATGTTCATTACATTTACACTTGTCGCCAAAGACTCGTCAGCCTATATGGACAATTAAATCGCACACTACAAATGTGGTTCATATTAGTGACATTACGTTCCCATACCCCTTATTTATGCATTGTCCTCGATGCATTATATACACTTATACATACAAAACTTCAAAAAATTTCAAAAATATGAGGATACTCTGCCCGCATTGCATCCTCATGCTCCCAAGTTGCATCTTAAGGACCGTACCACATCCATTGGGCCTTTACCAACTCCATGAATCAATTCTGGATTTTCTTGACTTACCGGTACAATATGAAAACCGGTCGCGCTCGCAAATCGCCTTCTAGCTCCACCTCAATCACATTTGAATTAATGACATGATTAACATCAGGTACATACTTTTTAATAAATGAAACATGGAAAAAATTATGAATACACAAGGATGAAAGAAATGCAATAATACAAGCAATAGGACCAATCCTCTCTAGGATTTCAAATGGCCCATAATAGCACGCTGCTAACTTAGATCAATTCCCCAACTTCAAGGAACTATGTCTTGCTTTTACTTTCAAGAATACGTGATTCCCCACTTTAAACTCTCGGTGGTTTTTTCTTTTATTTGCACATATTTTCTATCTGTCTTGGGAATCTTTTAAATTTTTTTTTATTTTTACCATCTTCTCTTCCATTTCCTGGAGAAGATCCAGTCCAACTACTACACAGTCTATTGGGTTATCCCAACTCACATGTGTGTTTCATCTTCTACCATACAATGCTTCAAATGGACTCATCTTTAATGATGCATGATATCAATTTTTTTAAGAAAACTCTACCAAATGTAAGTAGTCTTCCCATTTTGATGGCTTATCCATCACATACATCCTTATCATATCTTCTATTACCTAATTTACCCTCTCTGTTTTTCCATTTGTCTCAGGGTGATATGTTGTGCTAAAGTTCATACTTGTCCCAATTCCTTTGAATAATCCCTTCCAAAAATTTGAAGTGAACTTGAGATCTATATCAGACACAATTTCCTTAGGCATATTGTGCAATTTAGAAATTTATCGCATGTATATATTATCAATGTTGACTACCTTGTGTGTTGACTTCACTAGAATAAAATGGGAAACTTTAGTAAGCTTGTCCACCACCACCATAATATAATCATGTTGCTTGGAAATCCTAGGTAACTTAGTTATAAAATCCATCATTATAACTTCCCACTTCCACTCATGAATGGGAAAAGGTTGTAGTAATCTAGTTGGACGTCTGTGTTCAACGTTGACCTTCTAACATTTGAGACATCTAGCAATAAAACCAACAACTTCCTTTTCAATACCTCACCAAAAGTATTGCTTCTTGACTGCGACAATTGTCTTCTGGTAACTTGGATGTCCAACATAAGGAACCTTATGCATCTCTAACAATATCAAGATTTTTAACTCTTTATCATTTGACACATAGAATATGTCTCTATACATGAGAATCCCATCCTCTCTCAACTCATAACCTTCAAATTTCAGCTGCAACATACCTTGTTGTAAGTTCACCTTTATGTCAACATAACATCGATCCGAATTATTTTCGGCACGAAATCAGAGCGGAGATATAATAAATAAATGCACAGAGATATCACAAATATTCAATAATATAACATAATTGTATCATAGATGCAACCATAAACACAGATATATAGTAATACATGATTTCTATTAATTAAATAAATGTACAGAGACTGTAAAACTAAAGAGTGAAAGACTCGCTAGAATGGTGGCAGCTTATCTCTGAGAAGAGATGTGACCACTACTCGCATTCGCAAGAAGATGATTACAATGAGGCTCTGAAGTCATTTTTACAATAAACATGAATTCCAAAAACCCTAGACATCCAAAAACCTAACCCTAGGAGATGAAGCGCCAAAAGTCATGTGGGCCCCGTTTGGGTAAGTTAGTACATCAACTTCCCGGGGTTGTAAATTGTGCATACGATCTTTGTTTTAGGTGTATGATAGCCTGTTGGAAAGGTATCATAAAGGAGATTCATTTCTAGGGCTCAATAATTCCTTTGTCTATCATTTAGAATCTTGATCTCGAAAAACCTTCATTTAGGCCCTCAAAATAGCCCCGAAAGTTAAAACTACTAAAAATAGTAAATTGCCAAAATTGCTAGAAAACTATTTTGAGCCAGTTGGAAAAGGTGGGTGGCCACCGATATCCACCTGGATAAATACTCCCTCCTTAGGAAGCAATGGTCTCCATTGCATTGAGTTCCCGAGGGAGAGGGAAAATCATTTGTTGAATCTGAATCTGCATCTTGATGAACTGCTTCCCTTGTTGGAGAATTTGCGATGCTTAGCTTGTTGAAGGTTGTCATGAACATGTGGTTGGAAGGGTTGGAACTTTTTAACCAGTATGGCTACATGAGATTCTTGTGTGCAGAAGGAATATTTTCACTTTGCTACAACCTTGTCGACCTTCTTTTGTAGGATAGAAGGTGCTTGGGGCGAGGTTGTAGTCGTTGCATTGTCCTTCTGTTCCCCTTTTGAACAGATTGTGAAGAAGCTGAATTTTGTAATATAAGATACTACTATGTGGAATTTTTTAGGTGGAAAAATAGTTGGAACTACCTCTGTTATTCTATAGATATGAACCCCCAGAGAAACAATGAGATTTGCAAGCTCGAGACTCATAAACATCATGGCGCTTCCACATATATGGTTGTCCCAAGAGAACATCACAAACATCCAGTGGGGAAACATCAAATAATACCTCATCCTTGAAGGTGTTATCACCATAACAATTTTCAGACAAGATCCGAGTCTCGGGGATTTAGCAAGAGCTACATTTTCGCAGAAGCTTGATAGTTTAGAGAATTGATAATTTAGAGGACCAGGACATATCTGGTGGTGTATGGACGAATATAGTGGAGAAGAAAAAGGTATAACTCAACAGACCATCGATTATAAAATGAACCATATCAATGGATGGAGCCCATATCAGGCAGTGAGCTTTCACGAGACTTAATCATGTAAAGGCGGACCGGGGAAAACCATTGTGGTTTTTAAAATGGACATGCGGCGCCTCCAGAGATACATCGGGGAAAAAGGCGGGTTGCCTAAAACAAATTTTTCCAAAGCCCCGATGTCACATGTTTCAATATGTCAAATCAATCAATCATGGGGCAGGCGATGACTATTCAGAATCACCCCATTTCACTCATTCGGTGCTTCACAACCGTATGATGTCAGGTGAACACCGCCATATAACGAACTCGAAAGCTAATCATTTGAAATGGATTAGCCAAGCGTGGTAAACCAACGTACCTGTAAGTGAATCTGTCAGTGATTCATGATTGGAAATCTATAACTACCGATTCTCAAGTATGGAGGCATCATCTCATCCATAAATGAAGTAATCTCCAATTTGCTCGACTCTCTGATTTCTATAGGAACATTTTAGTGTCCACGAAATTGGGATACATGGACAAAACTATATCCAGTGAAATCGGTCATTCAGGCAACATGGAAAATTTACCTACGAGTAAGAAGGAAAGGGTAATTGCACGTATATTAGCGACTAAATTCCACACAGAGCCTGTTGCAAACTCAGGATTGGAATTTAGGCTAAATCCCATTATGAGGGATCTATTCATCAATAGGAAAGCTATAAAAAAGAAACGGAGCAAACAACAGAAGAAAGAAACCATAGCTGAAACAGTTGAAAGTGTTGGAGAGAATCAACCGACCTAGTTGGATACCCTAAAGGAGGAGATCGCTAAGCTAAAATGAACTCTCAGGTGGAGATAAATACATCCCAACAAGTTTTGGATAGATGGCGCCTAGATATGATGAACCTATTTTTAACAGTCCCTCTAAAATAGGGTAACGGTTATTATAAATCATTCCTCCTTGTAACTTATCTCTAATTTTAAAACGATGAGAAGTCTAAACATTTTGAATTCCACGAAGAAACCTTCTCTCTATATATATTATCTCGAGGATAAAGAAAGCATGGAGAAAGAGGAGTCTGCCCTCTATGCAGGAAGACTTTTGTAAAATTTTGGGACTGGCATGAATATATAAATGCAGAGGCAGATTTTGAATTGTTTATGAAAAGATTCTAACTGGCAGTGATATGAATCTTGTTTTCCCTTCACAGTACGTATTTCCTATAAGAATATAATTCATTTACATTTCCCTCTATCTAAATTGGAGATTTAGAAGCCCAAAATTCATTATTTAATTCTCTTGGCTTAGCAACTTAGACTATGTTTCTCTCTTCTTTAACTTATTCAAAATTCATCTCCGTAATGCTCTGATGTAGTTATGTGTTCCCTTTTCCTCTGATTTCATGCAAAATTTTCAGATATAAACTCAGACTTACTCCCTGATTTATCCTTTTCCTCTTAATAGTCTCAGGTTTGATGATGTATTTTATTTATTCCAGACCCCATAGCCCAAATGTCATCTTCATTTCTCCAGTTATTTTATTAAAAAACCCCAACACAAACCAAATCTAGCCACTGATTTCCATAAATATATCAAGTGGCATGAGAGAGCCCTCTTTGATTTTAGTAGGCTAGTGCCTCATCTCTAAAGCTGGTTGAAACAGTTACCTCTGTCGTTTGTCTATTCAGCCAAACAAAATTTACAGAGTGCTAACATTTTGGTGTCGTTGCCGGGGACGAAATTGAAAATGTTTCTATGGGAAGAATGACATGGTTAAGTTCTAAGGTATGAGAGCAGCATAAACTGAGACACATATTGGATGTATTCCTACTCTGGCGACTCCACACATCAAAAAATCAGTTTGAAGATGATTCCACTGGTAGAAGAATCCAAAAAATCGAATTTTCACTGGCGACTCCACTCTCAATGCAGAATCCAGCTTCCAAAACGTTATTGGAGACTCTACTCAAGCTTCAAATGTAATTCAAAGACTCCACTAGAAAATGAGATCCCTTGACAGAGGTATGAAAATACATTATAAAAGAAAACAAGTACTTGAAATTGTATTTTTTCCAAGGCATTTTATTGTTTGTTATAAGTTGCCTCTGCTTTTTACTTGAACATGTCAAACAAATTTTTCTTTACCTGTTGCATTCTAATGATGATCATGAAGATATTGCAATTATATATCCTCCTCTTAAGTTTGTGGATGCATATCGTCATTGTATCATTTATGTTGATAAAAAATTCCCATCTGGACCATGTGATGACCACAACCAAGTCGATAAGTCTCATGAAACCAGGGTTGATATTTCATCTCCTGCACTTGACCCAACACCCTCCAAGATTCAACATAGATACAGACCCTTAAAGCTACCCCACATCCTTCATTATTTTCCTCCAAAACACTATGAGTACCTGCCTGTGTTTGATGGGGAACCTGATACCATCTCATATGAAAAGCACATCCAAGGGTTTGAGCATTTTATAGATTTGTTTGAGATTGACCATGATGATGTTTGTATGAGGGCCTTCTCTCAATCCTTGAAAGGACACACCAAAGATTGGTTTAAACGTTTGCAGCCAGAGACAATTAGCTCATTGGAGGAATTGAAGGATGTCTTTTTAAAGTTTTGAGGTAGGAATAAATCTTTGGATCTGCAACTTATAAAGTTCTATACCTTAAAAAAGCAGAGCAATGGAACTATTTCTATATTCAGTAGGAGGTTTTCCAGTGTCTATTACAATGTGTCCAAAGGATTTAAACCCACTGAAGCTACCGCCATGCTCCATTATGCAATTACTCTTCATCCAGACTTGTCTTTCCTCCTGATGGAAAGAAGACCTAAGTCCTTACAACAAATGTTTGATGATGCTCATGATATTCAACACAACATCAAAGCATGTAAACAGATCCAAAATGAGGAGTTAGATGCTAAAGAAAATAAAAGAGAATATGAAAAGAAAATGGTTGGTTGGAACCTTGAGCATATAGTTGACCATGTCATAGGCCCTCTTGAGTCTCCCAATACCAAGGATGTTGCAAAA